>VWZX01003969.1:564591-575841 GCA_013399015.1 Galbula dea
AAGGGCAACTAAGCTAGTCAGGGGTCTGGAAAACAGGCCTTATGAGGAGAGGCTTAGGGAGCTGGGGTTGTTTAGCCTGGAGAAGAGGAGGCTGAGGGGAGACCTTATCGCTCTCTTCAGCTACTTGAAAGGCCATTCTAGGGAGGTGGGTGTTGGCCTCTTCTCCTGTGTGACTAGTGACAGGACTAGAGGGAATGGGCTTAAGCTGAGCCAGGGTAGGTTTAGATTAGATATTAGGAAGAATTTCTTTACTGAAAGAGTGGTGAGATATTGGAATAGGCTGCCCAGGGAGGTGGTGGAGTCCCCATCCCTGGAGGTTTTTAAGAAGAGGATTGATGTGTTTCTTCAGGGGATGATTTAGGGATAAGAGTAGTGTAGGCTATTGGTTGGACTAGATGATCTTGAGGGTCCTTTCCAACCCTAATGATTCTGTGTGATTCTGTGTAATATTAAAAGATGTGAGTAGCACACTGAGATCTCATAGCCCTTCACAGAGGTGAAGGAGAATTTTGTAACATAGATTTTTGCAGAGAGGAACAGTGACTCACAGTTCAGTGAAAGATCAAGCAACCAACCCTGGCTTTGAAGTGGGATGTCCAGCTCACTCACAGCACTTACTTCCCACAAGGTATGCCAAGAAAGAATGGGAAATGAAGTCATGGCAAATGGCATCGTGGACTTGCATCATTTTACTCCCAAAGCTGACTGATATTCACTGAATGCTGGATCATTGATGTATCAAGCTGGAACTGTAACGATGGCAGACAGCACAGATGGACATTTCCATAAGTGCTAGGCATTACTATTTCTCTTAAAAAGAGAAAAGTTCATAGTCTTGTTGCAGATAGTGGTTTGGGGTTTTTTGTTGGTTTGTTTGTTTAAATTCCCTTCCAGTCAGAAGCTGGTGTCCTGTTAACTGCCCAAGGCCATATAATGACAGTTGTGCAGAAAATGCAATGAATCTGCAGTGGATATTGAGGAAGCAATGACCTAGACTAAAAATGTTGTCAATTTACTTTAGAAGCACCACTATGGTAATATGGTACTGAGATATAAGGGGTGTGATGGATAGAGAGAACAACAGAATCACTTCTACCTGAAGTACTGAAAAAACACCCTCGTTGCAAACTTGCTGAGAGACAGTATGAAACAAGCAGGAAAACAACTTCAAACCATTTCTGTTTTTAACCTCTCACACTGTATTTTCTCTCCTGTAAAAGGAGTTTAAATGACATAATATTTCATAAAACTAAGTGAAGGAGAACATTGAATATGTTTTTTCTACCTAAAACTTGCAAGAATAAAACATGGTAGAAATAACCAATGAACTGGAACAAAAACCTGCCTAGGGCTAGAAAATCTGTAATGCTTCAGAAAAAAACCAGGCAACTCTTTACAATTTACCTAACCCAAACAGATAATGCCACAGAGCAGGGAAAAGGCAACAAATATCCTCAGGATCTGCCCGGGTAATCTGAATAGATTCTGCAACATCACACTGAGAACACAAAAAACAAGGGCAAGCATTCACATTTGGTGTTGAGGTCAAACAGACCAGCCAAGGCATGGATTTGAACACAAAATCTTCTGAATCCCAATAATAAGAAGAGATTCTTAAGTGGAGAAAACATTTCCCTCCCCTTTTGGGAAAAATAATCATTTAGCATTAATACAACTTAAATGTATAATGATCAGACAGACACACATACATACACATATACACAATCACATGAGAATGATCATTCAGACAGTGCTGCACATTATATTCTTCAGGGATGCTTTTACTTGCACAAAAAAATTAGTTTGTTTTTTACAAGAAAACCCCAGGAAGATAAACCAGACTTATAAATAGCTTGTTTACCTTGCTTCCTAAAACAGGCTGTGTACAAACCTTCCAAGATCTAGCAGCAAATGAGGGGCAAGTGCATCAGCTGACAGGAACAAGCATGATAACAGTAATTAAAAAAAATATTCTCAATTTCAGTACATTTAAGTGTGTTCCAACTCTGTTTAAGCAAAATTGAGGGAATTAAACCCTTAACAGCATATTAAAAATGCACTGGTATTACTGTACTTTGACCAATCTAATTATCTTTGATTTACCTTTCCCAGGCTCACTTGAAATCCTGCCCTTTGATATTTTTTGCCTGTTCTTTAGGCTCACGAACGCATCTAGAATAATAAACTTTACCAAGCCTTTACTAAACCTTTCCAGAGTGTATTCACAACAAACAACAAAGAATCATAGAATGGCTCAGGTTGGAAGGGACCTTAAAGATCATCTAGTTCCAACCCCCCTGCCATGGGCAGGGACGCCACATGCACTAGACCAGGTTGCCCAGGGCCACATCCAGCCTGGCCTTAAACACTGCCAGGGATGGGGCCTCCACAACCTCTCTGGGCAACCTGTTCCAGTGCCTCACCACCCTCAGAAATAACCTGAAAAACATTATACTGCTTCTGCAGTTACAGACCCCAGTACAGTTGTGGTTATCCTTCTGCTGAGCACAGCTTGAGAAAGAAAACAGTATGGATCATCACTGTATTATTGAATCCATCAATTCTGCATCTTCTGTTCACTGAAAACTCTCTCCCTTGGACTGCTGCAACCTTTGGCTCCAAAGATCTGTACACTGAACCTCTGGTGCAACAAAACCCACAAATGCCAAAAATGTATCCATTTCAGTTTAGCAAAGTAACTTGTGGATAGCGAAATTACAAAGTGGTATTAGAGAGGATAAGAAAGATCTTAGTAAAAAGTAGCCAAACAAAACACTGTAGTATCAGGAACAGGTAATTCAGAAGAGAATTAGTGGATTACAGCCAGTGTTAAAGATGAATTACTGCACAGAAGATAAAAGCCAGAGGAGTACTCTCCATCAGGCTCAACCCTCTCTACTAGTTCTTGGAGTTATTAAACAGAGAGAATTAAGTTTCAAAATAAAACACTATCAGCCACTATAAAAAGTGAGATATTAAAAACAACTGATATAGTAAGAACAGCAGCACAGGGGGGCTGGACTGTGCAAAGCCAAGAACTGTGGAGAAACTGGAGAACCAGGTGGCTGAGAATGATTGGTTCCCTTGTCAGAAGCAGGCGTCGCTACACAAGGAGGTAGGCACAGTTTAAATGTGACATGTTTTCTGTCAGGACTTCTGCTTTTCTCCTTCCCAAACAATGAAATAATGGGTAAAAGAGAAATTGCACAATTTACAGCTAAGGAATTCTCACAAATTACTAACTGCAGGACATGCAAATGGTAAAATGTAATACACAAGGAAGCCAGCACATTACATGCTTTCAGTGCAAGAAAATCAATGACATGATTTACTGAATATTATGTTCAGTTCTATTTATGACATCTCAGGAAGAAATGCAGCATAAAACAACCAGCAAAATGTTTAAAGGATGAAAAGCTTTCCATATTAAGTGAAACAAAAAGATTAGGACACTTTAGTTCAGAACTGAGACAAAATAATACTATATTAAATGATCCGTCACATAAAGAAGACAGACTGGGTGCTCCCATCTAGTGTCTATCTCAAAAAAGAGCAACAAATTCAATGCAGCATATTTAAACCAGTAAACAGAAAATTATGCCATATAAAATGTTTCCAGAATCAAGCTGGCACAGAGATCAAGATGTCAGCTGGATTAACAAACCCCACAATTAGACATTGATACATAGGACGAGGCCCTGACAGTTGTATTTAGCTGGGATAAACACAGCTTCCACTTTCACTGCTTAAAGAAAGCATTAGTCAACTTGAAAAGAACATTTGCTCATTAGCAGATTATTTCTTTATTGTCCATTTAGGAAGTTTGTGCAGTGTGAAGGACTGGGCTGCTGCTGGAGCTGGGTGCACACCACAGCCAGCATCATCTCACTGCAGGACGCTTACTGGCACCACACTGCCTGCAAGGTGCCCACCTCATCAAACCCTGCACCACTTGTCAGGCTCTTCACACTTGCAGGTCCTGTTCTCCCACTTAACCACATCTGATGCACCAAAGAACCACAGAATACAAGACCTTGTCTCAAAGATTCCTGGGCCATGCCCTTCCATCCTGCCTGCACTACCCAACTCTGTCATGGCACATACCTTTTGTTTAGGAGTTTACCTATGTGAGCCTTCCTTTGGCAAGGCCCTTCTCAAAATTATTCTCTTTGGTAACAACAGAATTCTGGTTTTCCCTTTCTATCACATCTACTCTTTATTTTCAGTGCTTTTAGTTTAACATGCAAAATAGCTAAATGGTGAAATAATACTAATAGCCCATTATCTCTCAGTGGTAAGGCCTTTCTCTTCTCCTCCCACATTTTTTGTTACTCTAGCGCCAGGCACATACCTCAGCCCTGCAAATATTCTTTGTGTTCATTTCTGCTTTTTATGACTACACAGTCAGGTTTGACATTGGGCAACTGAGACCTCAAGCTATAAACTACTTGGGCCAAGTGACTCTGTGTTAGGCTGGCACAGGCCTTGCAATCATCCATACAAATGCATGGCGACATGTGAGTAAGGTGGTGGCAATTACAAAGGTAAGGAAGTCAGATGGAAGTCTTACAGAAGATTAGTACTGTTTGAATGTTGTCATACTGTGAGACAGAAAAATCAGGACAAGATGACAAAAGAATGATATTAAAGGGATTTTTCTCTACAATTTAACTTTTGAAGACACATACATTATTAGTTTGTGGTGGAAAACAATACATAAAAATAAGCCAAAGAGTGAGATCTCATCTGCTGCTTGGTGGAGCAAGCACCTGGAAAGGGCTTGAATCTTTGTAAGAACTCCTTCAGTTTCCCATTCCATAGCAACCATCTCCTCCCACTGCTTTCCATTTGGTGCAGTTATTTTGCCTTGTTCCTTGCACCTATGATCAAAGACAGACATTCTAATTTGAAGACCTCTTTGATAATCTTAAGAAACTAGCTACAGGTAATTTTTTTGGCCATCAAAGCTACCTCAAGCAGCTTATTCTCACTCAGGCTACTCTTCTAATTAGTATGTCGTTTATTCATCTCAATAAGCTACTTCACCAGGCATGATGAATGCAAGAAATTTTAATCTGCAGCCATAAGCCACAGCAATGAAATGAGTGCTGAGCTGCAAGTCAGAAGGTTAAAGATATTACTGCTTACTAGTGTTGAAGTTGAAAAGAAAACAACGATGCCACTTCACAGCAGATATTCTTAGGTGGTACTCATGCTTTGCCTGGAACCCAACCCTGTAAAATGGGAAGCCACCACTGATAAGAATGCTATTAGGGATAAAAAGCACCATCATAGGTGAAATTCAGAAAAGGAATTAGCAGATGCTGAAATTGTGGTTAGCATTCACAATAAACAAGAACCGACTTTTTACTTACTCTGGTGATTAAATGTTATGTCTGACCACCTTTCAGGATGACACATCCCAAACACTGGGACTGGGCTTTCTGCACTCTCTTCTGTGTTGCCCTGTACAGACTTCCAGCATAAAATGCTGCTTGCAAAGCAGTGTCAGTCAGAGGAGAGACAGATGCTGCTCTGTAGCTGTGGGTGCACAGCCTTTCACAGAGAAATCAGATGTACAGACAAAACAAGGCTTCTGCGAACATAGAGCCTCCTGCTTCTTTTTACCATTTGGTACCAAACTGGACTGACCATAATAGTATTAAATACAACTACCTACATTATAAACGGTTCATCAAGTACAAAATTTGAGTATGCTTCTAGCAGCAGTGTGGAAACAGACCCAAAAGCCAAGAAAATCAATGCCTTACTTCATTGAGAACGTTGTGCTGGGGACCACTGAGAAGAGCCCAGTAGATTTCATGCTCTTTAGCCTGACTATTGAGTTAGCAATATCACAACCTCTGGAAAATCTTCAAGTCCAGAACACAGCAGTGTTCCAGGCACCTTGGGAGGGGATCTGTGATGCAGCAGCATCTCTCCATGGTGACAGAGAAAGACTAAGAGAAAAACCCAGGGCATTTAACAGCCTGTGATCATCTTTTTAGGCTACCAAAAACCACTCGATGTAGGGCAGGGGTTAAAATAAATCCAAACAAATAACTCAGTAATATATTTTAGTCCACAAAATCCAATTCCATACTTAACATTAAATCATACATGGAAGAGCTGTGCAGTGAAGGCACCATTAAGTATAATCAAGGACAGAATAAGAAAGGAAATGTAATAGAAATTGTGTATTAGTTTTTATCTTTATGTTCAATGACAGTTTTTTGCAGCTAGGGAATTTGCTCAATTTACTTCATGAGAGATGAATCAGCCTTCATTTTCAAAGACAGATGTTTAAACCTATCAAGTATGTAAACCACTATTATTTTTACCCAGCACTGTGAGATGAGGAAAGGGAAAGAAGGAATCACTTGCTGCTTCTGAGAAGGCAGACTTCATGCAGGCAAAACCTATCCTAAGAAGCAATCTGCTTTGTGGGCAGCAGGAGCATCCAACTGCACCCAGCCCTTAATAACCAGAGGTAAATTATCTCAAAGAGCAACAGCATCTGGAGTTGAGCCTGGCACACCCCTCAGCACTCCCACAGTCCCTTCTGCTCCGAGAGTTCCTGCGAGCCCAAGGTGCCTGTGAAGCTGTTCTTCTGCCTATGAACAGCCATGCTGTCAGTGTGCTCAGATACTAATTAAAAGGATGCTGATCATACTTGAAAATCACAGGCTTGAAGCCTAGCCAGCAGGTCAGGACACAGTATGAAACAACAAAACTGAAGCACTGTAAACAGGCTCTAGCAAAGGAAAGAGAAAGAAAATCAACACAAGCATTTGCAGAAATGTCACAATTCTTTTTAGTTCTTCTTTACAGTTATAAATGTTTTCCTAAAGGAACTGATTGCCAAATGTAAATTTTGCTACTTGTGCTTGACAGAATCCTAAAATGCAAAGCTTTTTCCACCAAAAAAAAGAATCACAATATGAATTTTCTGGTCTTGTATTGCTAAGATGACTCAATGCTACTCTACAGGGATCTCAAGTTAAAAGCTGAATCACAGTCATCTGAGTCTGTACATGTCAAACAAGACCTTTCTGACAGTACACTTTATCAGCACACAGGACTGCTAGGAACCCACCCTTATGCAGGACTGAATTTTACAGAAACCACACTAAGACCAGGGCAATTATAGTCTGTGACTGCCAACCCCAGTAAAATACGAAACAGCTCCTATTACCTGCCTCTTAGAGGGTCTTGAGGGAGGTTTTATTCCTGCCATATGCAACACTATGCTATTTTGAACTTAGCAACAGAAGTTAAAACCCTAGCAACAGAAGTTAAAACAACACGAACGCTTTTGCTGTTAACAAAAGAAGTTAACAACAGTAAGAACCAGCCGAAGAGAAACGGAGAGAAAGACATACTCCCCCAAGCCACACAAGAAGCATCAAGTTGCAAGGCAGAAGCAATATACTTCTTGTGGCTCCCTGTTGAGGTCCTGGGCTCAGGTTCTATAGCCTGGTCAGGAGACAACTTCCATACTCCATTGAATGAGGAAAATTGCTCAGGAATCTGAATTATGCTTCTCCAACATTGCTTCATTAACACTGTGCACAAGAAGGTGGTGTGTAAGCCAGGTCTCCAGCTATGGCTCACAGAACAGACTACAGACTCTCTGTAGTACTTCATCTTGCAATTTATACAGAAAAATCCCTGTAAGGCAGATTTCAAGCTTGTGGGCTCAAATGGGGCTTCATAACACATGGTGGCATGTGTTATCATTATATAAACAGTATATGGGCTCCCAACTGTTAGTCAAATGGGGACTTGTGATGGCAATTGTAACAGCTATGCAACAGAACATTACTCATTCCTTTTGCCTCCATACTTAAGTAGTACTATTGGCTCCACTTTGCCTTTTAATCAAAAAAGGAGCAAACTGAGCTTTTGAGTGGTCCCTGTAAAGCAAGCTGCCCAAACCTTTAATCACTAGTGACTCTTAAGAATTGCTATTAGTGCCCTTGGACTGTTGCTCTCCAAAAGACAACAGAGCATTCCTGGAGCTTCGTGCCTGTGACAAACATAATGGAAACAAACCCTTCCTACTCTGGAAATAGATTCCTCTGCATGTGGAGTCCAGGCACTGTCCTTTTAAGTCCAGGCACTGATGATAACAGGGTGGTTATGACTCCTACAGGCTTTTGAGGACCTTCGCTTCTCTCAGGGAGTCAGTCCTAGCTGAAACCCTTTATTCCCAGTTTACAATTGCACATAATAAATACAAGTATTTGCTCAAGCTTTTTCCCAATGTAACCAGTCAGTATCTCTGCTTTCAAATTTCCTCCTCTCCCTATTTACATTTTCTTCCAGACTACTCATAAAGAACCCTTGACTAATTTTAGGACAAGAATTAATACACAGCATCCTGTGCCAACTCAGTAACAACCTCCTACCTACCATCAGTCTCAGACCTGCCACCTATAGCCAGGTCTAATCCACATAATACGAACTGCAGTTTCATCATTTTAGTTTCTTAATAATAACATAGTATGAAATTAAACAAAAACATACTATATATTTAAAAGTTAATTTAGCCTTCTGTGTACTTGTTTATGAAGATACCTATTCATAGCTCACTGAAGTTCAGCATCTGGGAAGAAGACATACAGAAGCATGAGGAAGAGATGACACATGGTTTTGCAAAGCCAATGAATTTGTGTTTTATTTTAAAGCCATTTGAAAAAGCAAAGCCTTTGGTTTGCAATAGTATCATGGTGTTATTCAATAGAAAAAAACCCAGTCTCAGTAATTTGCATAAAGATTCAAGTTTTAATTTTTTGGATTTCCAGAGATGTGCAGAAATATTTTCTGGCATAATCAGAAAATTAATCACTACTAGCTTCACCTTCTATGGCTGTTTTAAGTACTCCCTGTTCAAATAATTTCTCATATCACAATCACTGAAAAAAGTGTCACCTTTTTAAAGTCAGTTGCTTTAAAAAGCCTTTTGTTGAAACCAAGTCTGTTAACAGTGATCACAGAGCCTTAATTTTGATAGAAATTGCAGTATGTGAAACTCAATAAAGGCAGCAGAACTATGTTTGGATGCCAGAATGCAGTAAGTAAAAAGTATGAAATTCATTAATAGGATATTTGTCAGCTGCTTATCATCTCTGTATGCAGTTTTGGGACTTGGCCTCTGGGTTGCTTCATGGAAGTATGCTGAGAAACTGAAGGGGATTTGCTCTGCACTGTGCAGATTCTCAAAATACATATTAACATTTTTTTTTCTACATAAAAGTATTCTTTCTCCTTTTTTTCCTGTAGAGAGCAAAATAATGTCCTTATGTACATATGCCATTGCAAGGACAGGAAGGCTAAAGAGAAAAGTGGAAAGACCCAGAAAAGCTAACAGCATTTCTCAGAATGACACCGCTTACAAAGCAGCTTCAGATAACCTCTCCTTTACATTCACCTCCAGTTCTGCCAAAGCAAGACAGTGCCTTCTAAAAGGGAGCAGTGTCCAGCAGAGCCCCCAGGGAGGGAGCCACCCTGCTCTGCTCTCGCTGCCTGAGCTTCCCCCGGCTGGTGTCAGGAAGCAGGTGCACAGCCACTTAACGCTCGCACCATGTCAGTGGTGCTTCTGCTGTGCCCCGGCTGACTGCTGCTCTGCTGCCAACCCTGCTGCCTTCTGCCAAATGCAATTCAGTACCAACATCCACTGCTTCTGTTCCAACAGAGGATTCTTCCAAGCCTGATATAACTCAACACCATTAACAAAAGGATGGTTTCATAATGCTCATTAGCACAGCGTAGTCCAAAGATGGACTGTAGGCCTAGATTTCTGATGTCCTATGTTAAATCTGTTCTCTAGACATAAAAGACAGGTTCATTAACCATGTCTTATTTTCACATTTTTCTTTTCAGAGCAGTCTGGATGAATTGCAGTGAGCATAGATAGTCTGAAACACTCAGCAGATGATTTCACTTAAATCTGAAGCAATACAAATTAGATGAGCTCTTCAGTCCCTGCCTTGGGAGATGTGGGCAATCACATTTTACAAGGAACAGCATTGGAAAAAATCAGCTTTCACTTCAGCCACTGTACTCTTTTAATTACATGCTAAAACTTGGAGAAATAAGAACTGGAAAGGGAAAGAGCAGAAGAGAAGACTTCTCAGACATAATGAGATGGCTGCTTGCTGAAATTAGGCAGCATCATCTCTAACATCTGCAGAGGTGAGCTAGAGGAGGAAAGCAGATTCTTCCTACTGCCCAGTGCCTTCCTTTTTAGCACAGGAGCATTCTGAGGTAACTAGTTCTAAGTAAGATACAAACATGTAGCAGCAAGTTCACTGCTTGAGTGAGTGTTTTTATTTTATAGGGTGTGATGGAAGAACTCATTTGAGGCCATGTAAAAGTAATAAAATAAATTCTGCCTCAGATCTCTGTGGACACCTTTAATAGACCAGGATCCACAGACAAATGAAAGTCTCAGTAGGTCCCTGGGCTCTTACTGCTTGGTATTGCCTGCTCATTTCTTGGGGCACACTATTTTCACATTCTAAAAAGAAAGCTTAAACAAAGAAATTAGGGACAGCTGATTTTTTTTAAGGTTAATTTCAATCTTCCCTATTATGAAAGAAGGGCTGGTTGAAAAGGTAGAGGTTGAGGGCAACCTTGTCTGCAGTGATCATGAGATGGTAGAGTTCAGGATCTTGTGTGGTAGGAATAGAATACCTAGTCAGATCACAACCCTGGACTTCAGTAGGGCCAACTTTGATCTTTTCATGAAATTGCTAGGGGAAATCTCATGGGACAGGGTACTAGAAGATAAAGGGGCCCAAGAGACTTGGTTAACATTCAAGGACCATTTCTTCCAAGCTCAAGATCAGAGCATCCCAACATGTAGAAAATCGGGGAGGGGAGCCAGGAGACCTGCATGGTTAAGTAAGGAACTGCTGGGCAAACTCGAGTGGAAGAGAGTCTACAGATCATGGAAAGAGGGGTTGGCCAAATGGGAAGAGTACAAGACTGTTGTCAAAGGTTCTAGGGAGGCAATAAGGAAAGCTAAGGCCTCTCTGGAATTAAACCTTGCAAGGGAGGTCAAGGACAATAGGAAGGGCTTCTTCAAATACATTGCCCAAAAGATGAACACTAGAGGCAATGTAGGCCCCCTGCTGAGTGAGGTGGGTGCCTTGGTGACAGAAGATACAAAGAAGGTGGAGTTACTGAATGCCTTCTTTGTCTCTGTCTATACTCTTAGAGACTGTGCTCAGGAGCCTCAGACCC
>VWZX01003970.1:0-12229 GCA_013399015.1 Galbula dea
GGACTTTGAGCCATTGACTACTACTCTCTGGATGCGATCATTCAGCCAGTTCCTTACCCACTGAGCAGTCCACTCATCAAATCCATAGTTCTCTAACTTAGCCAGTAAAATGTTGTGGGGGACTGTGTCAAAGGCCTTACAAAAGTTCAGATAGATCACGTCCACAGGTTGTCCCTTGTCCACTAAGGCAGTCACAGGATCATAGAAAGCCACCAGGTTTGTCAGGCAGGATCTGCCCTTAGTGAAGCCATGCTGGCTGTCTCTGATCACCTCCCTGTCCTCCATGTGCCTTATCAGACCTTCAATGAGAATTTGCTCCATGATCTTCCCAGGCACAGAGGTGAGGCTGACAGGTCGGTAGTTACCTGGGTCATAATAGAAAAGTTTCTGCTTAAAAAAAAGTAAATTTCTTTAAATCACATTGTCTCATAGGAATGTGTTAAATTTGCTATGGAAAAGAACAATATGAGTTTTAATTATGTTGCAATATTTCCATATAACTAGAATTTCATTTCATGACACAAACATTTAAGCTTACTATTTTACTTATATTGATAATTTACCATCAAAATAAAAATATTAAAGCAAAAATATTTGGGAAAATTTGAAAACAAACATATCAAAACTACAAAGGAAAGAAGAACTCAGTTGTCTTAAATCCTTTTGTTCTTCATGAAATTGAAATTTTGTACTAGAAAAGAATTTAAAAAAAAAAAAAGAAAAAAGAACCAAGCTTTCAAGCTACTGACGTTTTCTTTAGAATGCTGTTTCTTTAGAATGCAGTTTCATTGAATAATAAAACGATGGATTAATTCCTACTGTAGAATTAACATTCACAGAATCACAGAATGTTAGGAGTTGGAAGGAACCTTGAAAGATCATGTAGTCCAACACCCCTGCCACAGCAGGATTCCCTAGACCAGGTCACACAGAAACATGTCCAGACAGGTTTTGAATATCTCCAGAGAAGGAGACTCCACAACCTCTCTGGGCAGTCTGTTCCAGTGCTCCGGCACACTCACTGGGAAAAGTTTTTTCTTGTATTCACAGGGAACCTCCTATGCTTCAGTCTACAACCATTGCCACTTGTCTTGTCACTGGGCTTCACTGAGAAGAGCCTGACCCCATCCCCCTGACACTCACCCTTCACATATTTAAAAGCATAGATGAGGTCACCCCTTAGCCTTCTTTTCTCCAAGCTGAAGAGACCCAGCTCCCTCAGCCTTTCCTCATAAGGAAGATGTTCCACCCCCTTCATGATCTTTGTGGCTCTGTGCTGGGCTCTTTCAAGCAGTTCCCTATTCTTCTTGATCTGAAGGGCCCAGAACTGGACACATTATTCCAGATGCGTTCCCTAACCTATTAGTTAAAAATCAAAAAAAGAAACTGGGAAGTTGATTTAGAGCTCTTGCAATAACACTCAATTAATACTAATCAAAAATCAGTAAAATTTAGAGGAAATTCCCAGGCTGAGGTAAACATCATGAACATTGGGCAGTAGTTTAAGTAAGCAGGTGAGGCTCAGTGTTGTTATCTGAGCTGTAAGGGGGAGTGGTCTGTTCTATGCACACATTATTTTTCAGATGCTAAGGGCATGTCTACAAAGCCACAATGAATCTACTTGATTCAGTACAGAACAGAGTTTATTTGCTGTGCTCGGGAACAGTGCTGTGTGGAGATATCAACAATTAAGTCCAGATATTCAGAAAACAGACCCATAGTGTAATTTTCCAAAGCATGTAAAAGTCACCTGGGAGTAATCACAGTGGATAAATGAACAAAACCCTCAGCTACTTGAAAGGTCATTCTAGGGAGGTGGGTGTTGGCCTCTTCTCCCTTGTGACTAGTGACAGGACTAGAGGGAATGGGCTTAAGTTGTGCCAGGATAGGTTTAGATTAGATATTAGGAAGAATTTCTTTACTGAAAGAGTGGTGAGATATTGGAATAGGCTGCCCAGAGAGGTAGTGGAGTCACCATCCCTGGAGGTTTTTAAGAAGAGGATAGATGTGTTTCTTCAGGGGATGATTTAGGGATAAGAGTAGTGTAGGGGTATTGGTTGGACTAGACGATCTTGAGGGTCCTTTCCAACAGTAATGATTCTGTGATTCTGTGATTCTTAGCAACAACAACAGTCAGCAACCATATCAGGGCATAAGGATCCATCATGAATAGCTTCAAGAATAACACGAGAGACCACAACTTAATTATATAAATCAAGCATGCACTCTCACCTGAAGGGCTGTGTTTAATTCTCACTGCTCTGCCCCACAGATGTGACAGAAACAGTAAAAACTCAGGCATAACTTCAAAGACAAGAAAGGTTTAGAGGGCTGGAAAAGTTCTCGTGCCATGAGGTGTGGAAAAGACCAGCAGCACTCACGTATGTGTTTCGCTCTACAAGGAGCATCCCAAGATTGACAGGATGCCAAGCTATGTCCCCTGGGTGAGCACTGGCATTGAGGTGTATGTTAATGTGAGCCTGAGCAAAGAATGTGTGAGCCTCCAGCCTCCAGAAACAGCTTCACTGGAGCTTCTCAGTACACAATGAATATGTGACAATTTATAATAAACAGCATGTAAAAGTAGCATGAAGGATTAATGAAGTCATAATTAATATAAAGGTATTATGTTAAAAATTAAATAATAACTTTTTTACGCAGCATGTAAGAGAGATTACAGAACCCACTGCTATCGTGCAGGACTGAACCAGATTTAGAAAAATTCAGAACAGAATTAGGAGAAGTGGCAGAGTCCAGGAATATCCAGTGGTAGAGTGGTGAATAGTTTTCAGCAGTGCTCTGTAATCATACATTAACTTCCATTTGTGTATAGTCTTTCTATAATGGAGGTTGGACAGAAAAATCACAGAATATTAGGGATTGGAAGGGACCCCAAAAGATCATCTAGTCCAATGTCCCTGCCAGAGCAATCAAGTAAACTATCTTTCAGACCGAATTTTGTTTTTTCAGGTAGCACTGAAAGTTTCTGGACTTTGTGGACTTCTGGAAATGATAGCAAACACTAACTTCATAGAAAATATTATAATCAATGTATAACTGTTCAATCAATTTAAAGAATGCCCTTGAGAGAATGCTACCACCTGAATTATTCTGCAAACAGACTTTAAATTATATAATAATGTTTTGTATTTTTTTTATTTGAGACTGCAAAGTGTTTTCTGTCCGGTTTAGGATAGAGATCAATAGTCTCTGAAACCAGTTCTACAGATGCAAACCCTTGATAGAAGGGGCTTTTTTCCATCCACAGGTTTTGAGGGTGAGCTCCTCAACCCAACTGTAAATCTCTGCCATTATTACAGGAACAGTTTCGAAAGACTTGAGGTTCTGCTGAGGTAATTTTCCCAGCAGAAGTGGAGAGAATTGCATTTGATCATAGTTGCAAATGTCAGGAGTTGGTGTCAGCCCTTGGAGATGTGGGCCTTTCTGGGTGACTCTGAGGCAGAAGATTTAGTGCCCCAGCCTAGCCCATGTCTGGTAGTGTGTGGCTGCCCCTCTTCTGATGGCTCAGATCTGCACCATGAAACCTTATCCTCTACTTTTTTTGTAGTGACTTCTAGACAAGCTTTGTTGTTATATCCCTGTTGGCCTCTTCTCCCTTGTGACTAGTGACAGGACTAGAGGGAATGGGCTTAAGTTGTGCCAGGGTAGGTTTAGATTAGATATTAGGAAGAATTTCTTTACTGAAAGAGTGGTTAGATATTGGAATAGGCTACCCAGGGAGGTGGTGGAGTCACCATCCCTGGAGGTTTTTAAGAAGAGGATAGATGTGTTTCTTCAGGGTATGATTTAGGGGTAAGAGTAGTGTAGGGGTATTGGTTGGACTAGATGATCTTGAGGGTCCTTTCCAACCGTAATAATTCTGTGATTCTGTGATTCTGTGTTATGCACACCTTACTGCTTTTCTCTATAACTCTGTTTTTAAAAAACCTTTCTGCATGGGAAACAACCACCAAAACCATAGAGGTTTTGTGCAACTAAACAAACCAACTCAAAGCCAATTTGAAACAAGCTACAGCAAAAAAATATGCATGGGCAACTGGGAGGATCCTTGCCCAACTCAGTAATGTTGCTTTTAGATTCACCTTTGATCTAATGCCTGGGCAGCTCTATCCATTTCTAAAAAAAACCCTCCTGCTTCATGGATATCTTTATAGCCAGTTGAAAGTGCTCACATGTTTGTTTAGGTGAAACCATCAGATCTACAAATGACTGTGTATGCCTTTTGCAAATTAAGGTTCTACTTTCTGGCCTGCACATGGCCCAAACCACTGCTCGACCATTTCAGTTTTTAAATAAGAAAAACTTCACAGTCTCTTACTATGACCAGAAAAAAAAAAGCTTATCAAATTTCTTCTGCACTGCTGCATATAGAGGCTTTTTTTGAGCATACAGTAGTTATCCATGTGACTTAAGTAAAGCTGCCTATTTTTAACATAACATGAAATCTATCTGAATATAAACACATTCCATGTGGCACTCTGTGTTAATGTCTTGAAAATACTGTAATAATTAGAGTAAAACCACAATAGAAAACCTCTTAATTTTATGCTGTTACCCTCTTATTGCTTGGTACCACAGATGAAACAGAATGGGTTACATCTGCAGTGTTACATAGTGGTTTGTTTGATATACAGTACATTATACACATAATCAAAGCTGTAATAACACTGAAGCTCGAAATAGCTTACCCCTGAAAATATTCATGGCAGGATGTAGATGCAGCCCT
Source organism: Galbula dea (assembly GCA_013399015.1). Classification (NCBI taxonomy): domain Eukaryota; kingdom Metazoa; phylum Chordata; class Aves; order Piciformes; family Galbulidae; genus Galbula; species Galbula dea. Next base: position 4,748 of record VWZX01003970.1, read on the forward strand.
TTGCTCCAGAGCCAGCATATATGTCTGGATCAATGACCAGAACTGGCAGGGGTCTGCTGGAAGGAATCTATTACCAGAGTCTGCCACACTACATTTCTGCTCAGAAAAGCTAAACAGTAGGATAGGAAAAATCAAAATGCACATACAATTTTTTTATATTCAGTTTCCATAACTTTTTCCCTATGTTGTCACCTTGTATTACAAATGACTTTTTTTTATATGTAGCAGAGTAAGCGTAAGGGAAACATTTTGCTATAGCCTAGGCCTTTTCCGCTGTGCCCTTGCCCTTGGAATCAATTTCTTTATTCTTAGTCTGACCTTGGTATTCATTTTCCTTTGTATTCAATTCAGCTGTAAAATCCTGAACTTCTTTATACCTTCCCCCATTCTCCAGATACCCAGTGCAAGTGACATTTGTACAGGGAGACTGGGGTCTGAAAGGCTCTTACAAAGAAAAATCATATCTAGGCAGACAGAACCTGGATGCACTCTGTCTAACGTGTGCCTCATTTACACAAAGTGCCATTAGCCCAATGGTGTTTGCTCAGAGTACAGCAGAGGCAACTTAGCTTGCATGTGTGAATATAGTGCTTTAGATAATATCATGTGTCTTCAGACCTTAAATAACTATTTCCATAATACATAAGGAAAAATATTACATTTAATCCATCACCAGTCAGTTCATGGAGTGTAAGGACTGGATTTCTTTCTTCTCATTCTTACATCACCACCTGCGTTAATATTACGTTGGGATTGTAGTGATAAAGAAGCACAGATTTCAGCCTACAAGCTAGGGCAGAGAAGCAACAAATAAAACAGAGAAGAAACAGTCTTTTTAGCCTAAGAAACAAAAACACATTTAAAATGAATAATCTGTATTGCAGAAGCTCTCGTGTCCTGGTTTTAGCTGTGTATTCTATACCAAACTAAGTCAGCCTTACACCCCTCAGGCTACAGGCTGGGTATTGAAGAGGTTTGTACGATAAGAGGTGTGAACGCCTCCCATCCAGAGAGTCATTAGCACCCAGTCTGAGGAACGGGTTCTGCAAGGGGCTCTCAGCGTTTCCAGAGACTCAGCTATTGTGTGCGATGAGAGGTGTGATACCTCCCCTCTGGAGAATCGTTCACACCGAGCCTGAAGAACTGGTTCTACGAGGGTTTGGGTTTTCCTGCCAAAGCTGTGAGAGGGGTATATAATGTCGGGCTTTGGGGGACTGAAGACAAATCTTTGAGCCAGAGAAAGAGAAGCGAGACGCTGCAGGAGCTCTTGCTGAGATCCCTTCGTGCCCCAGGACCCTTTCCAGACGCAGGAATTTTCTCCAGAGACCTACCTTTTCCCGAGCTTCCTTCTCGACCCCTACTCTTCAACTAGACTTTTTCATCTGCAGAACAGACAGGTTCCTTTTTTTGGGGACTCAGGGAGAGGGGAAGCACATGGAGCTTGGGCATAGGGGCTTATAGCACCATTACCCCCCCTGCCCCAAGGTGCTGGGTTGCTAGTCCTGTTTTAAACTAAGCCTTGTTGTACTCATTGTATTGTTTATTTTCTTGTCTTTTATTAAACTGTAATTTTGACTTGTAGTCTCTCTTGTATTGAGAGTCTAGTGTGGATTTGCTAGTTCTTAACCTTTTAAACTAGCACATCTCACTATCTCTCCATGTTCCATGCAACCATCAGTGAGAAGCAGCCTGCTGCACTTTAGGACAGTGGTCATTGACAGAAGGGATTGAAGAGAGCCAGGATGGGCTGCTGTGGGGCGGCCAACACCCACCAATAGAGAGGTGCACAGCTAACATATGGCAGCCAGCAGAGCAGTCACAGCCCCTGAGCTGAACAAGACAAGTCCTTTGCCAGGCGGTCTTCAACCTGCAAATGGTAGGGATCCCAGGACAGCTATGCATGCCAGGAGCTGAGCAAAAGAAGAAATCAATTAGTCAAGGAAGAAGGCCAGGGAAGGTGCCAGTTGTCTTTTGCCATCTCTGCTGTGTCACCACAGAGTGCCAGTTTGCCAGTTTGCCAGCAAAAGCCTCAAGCAGTCCCCTCACAACCAAAGCCATCTAAGAAGGACTGTGTTCAGGGCACTTGTTGGTTTACAGAGAAGATGGTGTGATGTACCAGCATGAGATGCTCTGCCACCATGCCTTCAGCTTTCCTCCTGTGCAGTTTTCTCTTGGTGTGCATCCCATGATTGAGGGGCAGGTGCAGAAGGTACTTGGGTCCCCTGTCTGGAAAGATGAGTAAGTGACTGGAAAATTTCTTGCATCGTATATTTGAGTTTTGGCAATAACAACACCTGCTTTTGTCCCAGGTTGCCCCCTTCTCTCCACAGCTCCAAGTCAGACTGGTTGACCTCCACTAACAGGGATATGGCTTCCCTTAATCTGGAGCAACTGTGAGGGGAAAAAGTAAGAATCAGGCCTGTGGAAGTGTTAGCTACCGTTATCAGAATGAGACTTTGAAATAACTGTGTGTGACAGGAAGCACAACTGTATTAGTGGTGTAGAGAAGCCTCATGGCTGGCCAGGCCTTCTGGATGTCAGGACTGCAGGATATTTCATTGTAGTTGCCCCAGCCAAGCAAGTTGTTAACGGACTCATTGTGCTTTATCTAACTACTAAGACAAACTTTGCAGAAGGAATGCTTTCACTTACAAGCCGTTCTTGCTCTTGCTGTGTGGCACCAAAAGTGCTGTTGTGACAACCCTTGCCCCTCAGGATGTTCTGTTCCCTAGTAAGGGAGTTGTTGTCCGCAGGGGGACAGTGCTTTTAGGGGCCGGGATGGAGCGTGGTCACCTTGGTTGTGCAAGGCTGCCCTCTGTCCGCTACAGCTGTCCACATCACACCGCCTTCCCCATCCAAAGAGTGAATTAGTAACCATAAAACAAGATAGAAATGGGGTCCAGAAGGGTCACGACATTTCAATGCCACTGTGAGCATGCGGCATAGGCCAGTAAAGGATTCTTGCCATCCCTGTCTTTACCACAGTCTATGCATTGACTTGTTTCCTGACACATGAACCATGACTTGAAAGGAATTCAGGCTCCAGCAAATTTTGCATTGTGCTTTAATATGGCCTCTTGAATTGAAGAAGGGCAAATCTATTACACTGTTGCCATGACAACCCTGGCATAGCAGTGATGAGGAGCACTGATGCCAGCAGCCCCACACAGGGCACAGGTGGTGCAGCTGGATTTGGGGACACCTATGCACCCTTCTTCACTCATGCCTGGTGAGGACACCCATCAGATCTGGCCACACCAGGTGGATGGGCCACTGGAAAACACTGAGTTCTCTCCTGGGGCCTGGCAAAATTAGTCCTTATTTTATTTTGAGGGGAATAAGGTTCCTGCAGTAAAAGTGAGAAGGGTGTCCTTTACCTTAGTTGATACAAGCAGTGCCAGTCCCAGTGCCTGTCTTTTTGTGGATAAATGGTGAGCCTGTAAGGTCAACCTGAGCTTATTAAGGAGGCTGAACACAGCAATGGATTTAAATCATTAAAATTATTGTATAACAAAGAAACAAAGGATACTGATCTTTCTTTTCTTCTCTTTCTTGTGAGCAATCTCAGTTTTACAGATATTGATTTTTCTTGCTTGGATGTTCTTTATTATCTATCATAGACATGAATATTTACTTTTGGTAAATTCTATTTTAGCCTTTTTGCCTTCATCTTTTTACCTTCGGAATGGTCATCAACGGATGTTCATATTTCCCTTTTTGCTCACGCAATGATGGTACAGTTCATCATGAGCTGCAATCATGACAACAGTTTGATTCAAAGCATCTCAGTTTCAGCATATAGCAACTAAGCCCGGTATTGACAAGCACTAACAATGGGAGACTAAAACCTGCCTCTGACACTTGATAAGATTATTATTATAGAGTGCAAAAAGCTTTTGCTTTCTTTTCTGCTGCTTTGCAGACCTCATAAGGCCCTTTTCATATTTCTGCATAGTTAATTTGTCATTTTATAAATTACCACATTATGTTAACACTGAACGCTTCAAAACACAAATATATGCACAGAGGCTTCAAATATTTGAAGTGGTTTAGTACTATAGGGAAATAATTTTGTTGTCAAGCTGTGGCAGATATAGAAGTGCTAGGGGATACATGACCATTTCATCAGGACGGTGTCGATGATGGCCTATGAACATCCAAAGGGGAAAATCATCTTTTATCACTATTGTGTACCATGTAGGTCCAGATGGAGGATAAAACATGCATGAGTAGCCCGCAGCTCTGAAAATAATTATACTCATTTGCCAGAAATATAGAAAGTGCATCCAACCAAGTTACCACCCATCATAGTGACACTCCGTTTGCATACTGATGAAGTTTAAAGCCAGAGACAATGGTGTCGGTATCAATAGCAGAGGGGGCTGGGAATCACCAGTGCTATACGATTAATAGTGCCATCATTTTATATTATGCAGCGTTTCACTTAACACTGCACATCAAAAAACTCCTGGTACTGATGCTTACCTAGCTGTTTACAGGGTAAGTTCAGTTTCAGATTTCAAACATTACAAGACATTCTGGGGAGTGCAGAATAAAGACTGTTATATCCACCCCCTGTGAAGGGCTTCTTGGCAGTTATGTGTAATGTGCTATGAATGTATGCACAGATATGTGTGTGTGTGTGTATGGCAGGGGAGTCATACATGCTACTCACACTTGCAGTTCCTCACTCCCTTTCCAGAAGACTGTACTGGAATATGACGTTGGGGGGTAGAGAAAAAGATAATATGCACACACCAAGCTCTGGTGCCACAGCAGAGTAATTGATGTATGGATTTTTAAAGTGTAGAATGAGAATGAATACAAGTAGGACCCAGGAGAATAATTCTTTATATTGCAATCAGCACTACATATATGTAGTTGGTTTAATAATGAAAACCAGCAATAAAAAATACAGACTTTTCTTTGTTATTTAATCCTTACCAGCTGAAAAAGAATATTATTTTGGAATACTTTTTCCATCATTACACATATTACTTTTAAATGGAATTATTTGGTGGCATTGTTCAGTTTTAAAGGACCATCAAGTAAAATAACCAATGACTGCTATCATGAGGTGAGATGATTTCTGTGATTTCTTTAAATAACTAGATCAAGTTATTTATAAATCTACAGTCACTATGATGTATGCATAATACGTCATTTGGCTATTCTAGGATTCCTTGCATTCCTTAAAATATTTATGGTAAAATACTGTCTCAATTTGCTTTTACATATGTGCTTGTTGTCACATCACTTGTCAAAATATGCCTTCAAAAACAAAATAAAATAAAACATGAAGTACTTCTTTTAATAACTGATTTATATAAGACCTTCTCCTATTCTAAAGAAGAACCTTAAATACAACTGCAAATATGTTATCAAATAAAAGAACTTTAACATAGCACACACCCAAGCGCAGGCAGAAGACTGTCTTACTTATAAAATGTTATACTATAGTATACTGCATATAGTATATATACTGCATAGAGTATACTGTAGTATACTGCAAGGTAGAGAAGACATTAAATAAAAGTGGATAAAGCAGTTATGTTTTGTTAAAACATAGTTCAGGTTTCCTATTTTATTTTATTTATGGCAAAACTAGCACCTAATAACTGCAATGATGTAAGGACCTGGGATAATCTCTAGTGTAATTCTGTAGTTCATTTATGTAACACCAGCCGTACTCAAAACCTGCCTGGACGGGCTTCTGTGTGACCTGGTCTAGAGAATCCTGCTGTGGCAGGAGGTTGGACTAGATGATTTTTGCAGGTCCCTTCCAACTCCTAACGTCCTGTAATTCTGTGTTTCTGTGTGATTCTGTGAATGAGGTCCATGTATTTTATTGTTTGATAGAATCACAACAGTTTGATAGTTTATGCTTTCAAGGCTTTAAAAAAAATCTTTCTAAGAAAAATGGATGATGGAGTAATGAAAGTGTGCTTACCCAATACTGTAGCAGATTGATCTGGATATAAGTATACCACTAGGTAAAATTAATTCTTATTTTGTGTAAACAAAAAAGAACAGAGGAACTACAGACTTTGCAGTCTCACTGCTTTTGGGCCCATTTCCTTTCCTGATGGCATATTTCACTAAATGATAATACAGTTTTTACAAAGTCCAGCTGTCATCAGAGGCTGCAGGACTGAGTACACTAATGTTGCCATCAGTGTACACTGTCTTACTAATGCGCATGCTACTGTGTTGAGTTGACTCTGGCTAGATGCCAGGTGCTCACCAAAGCCGCCCTATCCTTCCCCTCCTCAGCTGGACAGGGAAGAGAAAATATAATGGACAACTCTTGAGTCAAAGCAAGGGCAAGGAGGGATAGTTCACTAATTACTAGCACAAGCAAAACATACTGAGCTTGGGGAAATTGTTTTAACTTATTACCAATCAAATCAGAGTAGGATAAAAAAAAATAAAACCAGATCTTAAAAAAAAAAAGGCTTTCACCTACCCCTCCCTGCATGCCTGCCTCAACTTCACTCCCAATTTCTCTACCTCCTCTCCCTGCTTAGCACAAGGGGAATGGAGGATGGAAGTTGAGGTCAGTTCTTCACACACTGTCTTTGTAGCAACTTCCTTCTCAAAGGTAGAATTCTTCACACACTTCTCCTTCCCCAGCATGGGGTTCCTCCCACAGGTAAGATCCCTCCATGAACTTCTCCAACATGAGTCCTTCTCATAGGCTGCAGTGCTTCATAAGCTGCTCCAGCACAGATCCCTCATAGGGTTACAAGTTCTGCCAGTAAACCTACTCCAACACAGGCTCCTCTCTCCAGAGAACCACAGGTCCTGACAGAAGCCTGCTCTAGCAAGGGCTTCCCATGGGGTCACAGTCTCCTTTGGGCAGCAGCCTGGTCCAAAATGGAGTGCTCCATGGGTTGCAGGCAGGTATATGCTCTTCAAGGGCTCCAGACAGCCTGCCTCAATGTGGTCTTCATGACAGACTGCAGGGGAATCTCTGCTCCAGCTCCTGAAACACCTTCTGCCCTTCCTTCACTGACCTTGGTGTTTGCAGGGTTGTTTCTTTCACATATTCTCACTCTGTTCTCCTGCTGCAGTTGCAATAGAACATTTGGGGGGTTTGACCCCTTATAAAATATGGTGTCACAGAGGAGATACCACTATTGCTGATAGGTTTCGCCTTGGCCAGCACAGGGTGCATCTTAGAGACAGATGATATTGGCTTTGTCAGACACAGGGAAAGCTTCTACCAGCTTTTCACAGAAGACTCCCCTCTATCTCCCCCACAACCACAGAATCACAGAAACACAGAATCATTACGGCTGGAAAGGACCCTCAAGATCATCTAGTCCCTACTCTTTTCCTTAAATCATCCCCTGAAGAAACACATCTATCCTCTTCTTAAAAACCTCCAGGGATGGTGACTCCACCACATCCCTGGCCAGCCTATTCCAATATCTAACCACTCTTTCAGTAAAGAAATTCTTCCTAATATCTAATCTAAAC
>VWZX01003970.1:17102-73598 GCA_013399015.1 Galbula dea
AAGGGAAGGGAAGGGAAGGGAAGGGAAGGGAAGGGAAGGGAAGGGAAAAGGAAAACACTTCGTAACTGAGAAACTGCGTCTATCTGAGAAAAAGAATGCTGTTTGAAAATGGGGCCGCAAACAGTTTCAGCACCAGAAATGGAAGAGCTGCTCTTGTGTGAGAGTGTCTTTAAAAATGGACGCAATCTACTAACAGCAGCTGAGTCATTCTTGTAATACCAAAAGCTATATACAGATGGGATATTAAAATAATTGTTTGGTCAAGGAAAGGTGTTACACAGGCTTCAATTATTCTTGCTCAAAACATCTGACAACATGAAACTGGTTTGGACATGAGTGAAGGGTTACCACTCTGCAGTGGCTTAAATCTCTAGTTATTTTATTTAATACATGGGTTATAAGAATTTGAAGTGTAGTATCAGAATGGTCGTTAACTACAATTGATTATGTGTTTAATTTGAAGTGGTAAGGTTACTGACTTGAATCTTGAAAGTCTCCAATAACTGACTGAGGGAGTGGATGGAGACATTCGTATTGCAGAGATTTGATGAGCTAGGGCTGAGGCAGTGGGCAGGCAAGGTTAGTCTCGTTCTTGATCCTGAGCAAGTAATGAATAATGCAATAGTCTAAATACAGTACAGATAAAAGCGGAGTTTCCTGGCAGTTATGGTACCTCTGACTAAGGCATAACATAGTTAATATCTCCCTGGAGGTTAAAATCAGCAGTAAGGACTGATGTCAATCAGTGTTATCTAAAGGGTCATGTCTCACATCTCTATTCAAAAGCAAACACTAGCTATGGTTCTCACAACTAATCAGAGAGATCGTGTTTTTGAAATTACCTATTTCTTTCCACTAAGAAAAATGAGTGAAACCCTGGGAATGTGAAACCTAAATATAACTTAATTGGAGAAATACACAAACAGAAAAGAAAAAAAAAGTCTTGTGTAATACAATCATAAAAGAAAGCATATATCAGCAAAGGGCAGAATTGCTTTTGGAAGGGTAAAATATTATAATCTTCCAGTCTAAAGAAAATTACAGAATCACAGATTGATTAATGCTGGAAGGGACCACCAGAGGTCATCTAATCCAACTTTCCTTCTCAAACAGGGTCCCCTAGAGCACATTACTCAGGATTGTGTCGAGACAGTTTTCTAATATCTCCAGGGAAGGAGACTCGACAGCCTCTCTGAGTAACCTGTTACAGTGCTAACTCACCCTCACAGCAAAGAAGTTCTTCCTCATGTTTAGGCGGAACTTCCTGTGCTCTAATTTGTATCTGTTGTCTTGCATCCTATTGCTTAGCACCATAGAGAAGAGCCTGGCCCCATCCTCTTGACACCCCCCCTTCAGATACTTACATACATTGATAAGATCCATTCTCAGCCTCCTCTTCTCCAGGCTAAACCAGCCCAACTTCCTCAGCCTTTCCTAATAAAGTAGATGCTCTAGCCTCCTAATCATCTTTGTATCTCTCTGTTGGACTCACTCCAGGAGCTCTATGTTTCTCTTGTACTGTGGGAAAAAAAACCCAAACAACAAACACAACTTTACAACAACGGACCGGGCATAAGGACACTGATCACTACAGAGTGCCAGACTACTTCTGAAAGGAGTCTCCACCACAACCCCCAGCACTGTATCTACCAGAGTCAAGTTGATGCTTAGACTTTAATCAGGCCTTCTGTGGGCTCTGGCCTTTGTTCAGGCTAACGTCTGCCTTTAGTGCTGTTAATATTTCTGTGGGGACAACCATACCTGCCACAGCCAGCCACCAGTCTGTATCAGTCCTTGGGGTTATTCCTTCTGAGATGTAGCACCCTGCACTTGTCTTTGTTGAATCATAGAATGTTAGTGGTTGGAAGGGACCTAGAAAGATTCAGAGATTCACAGATGATTCATGGTTGGAAAGGATCTTTGAGATCACTGAGTCCAACCAAAAAGAAACCACCAAAACCCAAAGAAAAACAACCCAAAACCCCACACAAAATAGAACACACACACACACACACAAACAACAAAAAAACCCCACAAACACCAGCTAGCAACAACCATTAACATGCTAGAGCATGTCCTGAAGGACCACGTCTACACGCTTCTTAAACACCTCCAGGGACGGCTACTCAACCACCTCCCTAGGAAGGCTGTTCCAATACCTCACCACTCTCTCTGTAAAGAATTTCTTCCTAATATATGCTCTACACCTTCCCTGTTGCAACTTCAGACCATTTCCTCTTGTTCTGTCGCTAGTTACTAGGGAGAAGAAGCCAACACCCACCTCTCTCCAACCTCCTTTCAGGTAGTTGTAGAGGACAATGAGGTCCCCCCTCAGCCTCTCCTTCTCCAAACTAAACACGCCCAGCTCCTTCAGCCTCTCCTTGTATGACTTGTTCTCTAAACCCCTCACAATCTTGGTAGCTCTCCTCTGGACACGTTCCAACACCTCCATGTCCTCCCTATAATGAGAGGCCCAGAACTGAACACAGTACTCGAGATGAGGCTTCACAAGTGTCCAGTACAAGGGCATGATAACTTCCTTTCTCCTGCTGACCATGCTGTTCCTGATACAAGCCAGGATGCTGTTGGCCTCCTTGGCCAGTTGGGCACACTGCTGGCTCATATTAGGCCTACTGTCCACTAGCACTCCTACATCCTTTTCTGCTGTGCAGTTTTCCAGCCACTCAACCCCAAGCCTGTAGTGTTGCCTGGGGTTGTTGTGACCTAAATGCAGGACTCGACCCTTGGCCTTATTGAATTTCATACAGTTGGTCTTGGCCCATTGATCCAGCCTGTCCAAGTCCCTCTGTAGAGCCTCCAGGCCCTCAAGCAGATCAACACTCCCACACAATTTGGTGTCATCTGCAGACTTACTGAGGGTGCTCTCAATCCCCACATCCAGGTCATCAATAAAGACACCAAACAAGACTGGACCCAAAACTGAGCCTTGAGGGACGCCACTGGTGACTGCCAGCCAGTTGAATTTCACTCTGTTAATCCCAACTCTCTGGGAACGGCCATCCAGCCAATTTTTAACCCAGTGAAGAGTACATTTACCTATACCATGATTTGCCAATTTCTTCAGGAGAATGCTGTGGGAGACTGTGTCAAAGGCCTTACTAAAATCCAAGAAGACAAATTCCACAGCCTTCCTCCCATCCAAAAGGCGAGTCACATGGTCATAGAAAGAGATCAGGTCGGTTAAACAAGACCTCCCTTTCATAAACCCATGCTGGCTGGCCTTAATCCCTCTGCAATTGCTGTGAGAGCTCCCTCAAGATGATCCTCTCCATGATCTTCCCTGGTATTGAAGTCAGGCTGACAGACCTGTAGTTCCCTGGATCCTCCTTCTGGCCCTTCTTACAGACAGGCATCACATTAGCCACCCTCCAGACATTCGGTACTTCCTCTGTTGACCAGGACTGTTGAAAAATGATGGAGAGAGGCTTGGTGAGCTCTCCTGCCAGCTCCCTAAGTACTCTTGGGTGGATGCCATCAGGCCCCATAGACTTATGAATGTCTAGGTGCAGAAGCAGATCATTAACTACTTCTTCCTGGATTATGAGGGGGTTGCACTGTTCTCCATCTTTGTCTTCAAGCTCAGGGGGCTGAATACCCTGAGAGCAGTTGGTCTGTCCGTTAAATACATAGGCAAAGACAACATTAAATAATTCAGCCTTTTCCTCATCCTTGGTTACAATGTTCCCCTCCTCGTTCAGTAAGGGGTGGAGATTCTTCCTGGTACTCTTTTTACTGTTAATGTACTTACAGAAACTTTTTTGGTTGTCCTTTATGTCATTGGCCAAGTTGAGTTCCACCTGGGCTTTTGCCTTCCTAATTTTCTCTCTGCATAACCTGACAAGATCTCTGTACTCCACCTGAGTTACCTGGCCCCTCTTCCACAGGTGGTAAACCCTCTTTGTCTTCCTAATTCCCATCAAAAGCCCTGTATTCAACCAGGTTGGCCAATTTCCCTGCCCTTAATCTTACAACACATGGGGATAGCCCTCTCCTGGGCCTTAAAGATTTCCTTCTTGAAGAGTGCTTAGCTTTCCTGGACCCCTTTGCCCTTTAGGACTGTCTCCCAAGGGACTCTCTCAACCAGTGTTCTGAAAAGTCCACATTCCCTCTGGACCGGAACTCCTGGGAGCTGGCCTTAGTAGTAAAGGCCAAGGCAAAGGTGCCATTCAGTAACTCTGCCTTCTCTGTATCTTTGGTCACCAGGGCACCCACCTCATATAGCAGAGGGTCCACATTCTCTCTAGACTTTTTGCCTCCAACATACTTGAAAAAGCTTTTCTTGTTATCTTTGACTTCCCTTGCCAGGTTTAATTCTAACGAGGCCTTAGCTTTCCTTGTCGCATCCCTGCATCCTCTGACAATCTCCCTGTATTCTTCCCAAATGGCCTGCCCCTTCTTCCATGTTCTACATATTTCCTTTTTCTGCTTATGTTTATCCAGTAGCTCCCTGCTCAACCATGCAGGTCTCCTAAGTCTCTTACTTGATTTCCTGCTCTTTACGATGCACTGCTCTTGAGCCTGAAGGAAGGTTCATTTCTGCCTATCTCTCCAACTTACATACCCTATCAAGATCCTTCTGGATGAATGTACAACAATCTGGGGTATCAGCATCTCCTCCTACTTTTGTATCATCAGCAAACTTGCTGTGGAGGCACTCTATTATTTCATCCAGATCACTGATGAATAACTTGAACAATACTGGCCCCAGTATTGACCCTTGACACCACTAGTTACAGGCCTCCAGCTAGACTTCATGCCACTGATCACAACCCTCTGAGACCAACCATTCACCCAGTTCTCAATCCACCTGACTGTCCACTCATCCAGCCTTGCTTATGAGGATATCATGGGAGACAGTGTCAAAAGCCTTGCTGGGGTCCAGATAGATAACACACTGCTCTCCCTTCATTTATCCAAACAGTTATCCCAATGTAAAAGGCAATATATTTCTTTGAGTATGATTTCCCTTTGATGAATCCAAGCTAACTACTCCTGGTCATCTTTTACATTCATAGAGATGGCTTCCAGGTTGAGCCATTTCATTAACTTTCCAGGGATTTAGGTCAGGCTGCTGGGCCTGTAATTCCCTTGGTCCTCCTTGTCCTTTTTGAAGACAGAGATGACATTTGCTTTCTTCCAGTCTCGAGGCAAATGCAATGACTGCTCTGACCTCTCAAAGATGATTGAGAGTGGCCTAGTGATGATGTCCTTCAGTTCCCTTAGCACTTGAGGGTGAATCCCATCAGGATCCATGGACCTGTGGATGCCAGATTTGACTAAATGATCTCTAACTCATTCCTCTTCAACCAAGGGAAAGTCTTAATTTCTCCAGACCTTCTCCCTGGTCTCCTGGGTCAGGGATTCCCAGGTTCTGACCTTGACAGTGAAGAAAGAAACAGAGGTGGTATTCAGTATCTCAGTCTTCTCTGCCACCACTATAGCAAGTAAATTCCAATTTGTTCTTGGCTGTCCTTGTTGCATTTATACAACCCTCCAGTGTGCCAGCCACTTCACCCAGGTAAGAGTCATCAGCAAAATTGTTGACAGTGCACTCTGTTCCCTCATCTAGGTTGTCAGTGAATATATTGAATAGTACTGGTCCCACTAGTGACCTCTGAGTGCCTCCACTAGACATAGGCCTCCAACTAGACTCCTTCCTATTGACCACAACTCTCTGACTTCTGTCCTTCAACCAGTTCACAATCTACCTCATTACCCATTCAGCCAGACCACACTTGCTCAACTTAGCTGCAAGGATGCTGTGGGAGACAGTGTCAAACGCTTTACTGAAATCAAGATAAAACACATCCACTGCTCTACCATCATCTATCCACCTGGTTATGTCCTCATCAAAGGCTATAAGGTTGGCCAAACATGACTTCCCCTTGGGAAACACATGCTGACTGCATCTAATGACTCCCTCATCCTTGATATTCCTAGGGACAGAGTCAAGGATAAGGTGTGTTCCATCACCTTTCCAGGGATGAAGGTGAGGCTGACCGTTCTATAGTTACCTGTGTCCTCCTTCTTGCCCTTTTTGAAAACTGGAGTGACATTTGCTTTCCTCCAATCTCCAGGCACCTCTCCTGTCCCCCAGGACTTACCAAAGATGATGGAGAGTGGCCTGGCAATGATTTCTGCCAGCTCCCTCAACACCCAAAGGTGCATCCTGTCAGGACCCATGGATTTATGGATGTCCAGAAGGCTTAATTGCTCCCTTACCTAGTCCTCATCAGCCAAGGAAAACTCCTCCAGTATCCTAACTCATGTGGGGGCTGAGGGCTCTGAGGCTCCTGAGGACAGTCTCTAAGAGTATAGACAGAGACAAAGAGGGCATTCAGTAACTCCACCTTCTTTGTATCATCTGTCACCAAAGCACCCACCTCATTCAGCAGTGGGCCTACATTGCCTCTAGTATTCGTTTTTTGGGCAACGTATTTGAAGAAGCCCTTCCTATTGNCTCTAGACTTTTTGCCTCCAACATACTTGAAAAAGCTTTTCTTGTTATCTTTGACTTCCCTTGCCAGGTTTAATTCTAACGAGGCCTTAGCTTTCCTTGTCGCATCCCTGCATCCTCTGACAATCTCCCTGTATTCTTCCCAAATGGCCTGCCCCTTCTTCCATGTTCTACATATTTCCTTTTTCTGCTTATGTTTATCCAGTAGCTCCCTGCTCAACCATGCAGGTCTCCTAAGTCTCTTACTTGATTTCCTGCTCTTTACGATGCACTGCTCTTGAGCCTGAAGGAAGGTTCATTTCTGCCTATCTCTCCAACTTACATACCCTATCAAGATCCTTCTGGATGAATGTACAACAATCTGGGGTATCAGCATCTCCTCCTACTTTTGTATCATCAGCAAACTTGCTGTGGAGGCACTCTATTATTTCATCCAGATCACTGATGAATAACTTGAACAATACTGGCCCCAGTATTGACCCTTGACACCACTAGTTACAGGCCTCCAGCTAGACTTCATGCCACTGATCACAACCCTCTGAGACCAACCATTCACCCAGTTCTCAATCCACCTGACTGTCCACTCATCCAGCCTTGCTTATGAGGATATCATGGGAGACAGTGTCAAAAGCCTTGCTGGGGTCCAGATAGATAACACACTGCTCTCCCTTCATTTATCCAAACAGTTATCCCAATGTAAAAGGCAATATATTTCTTTGAGTATGATTTCCCTTTGATGAATCCAAGCTAACTACTCCTGGTCATCTTTTACATTCATAGAGATGGCTTCCAGGTTGAGCCATTTCATTAACTTTCCAGGGATTTAGGTCAGGCTGCTGGGCCTGTAATTCCCTTGGTCCTCCTTGTCCTTTTTGAAGACAGAGATGACATTTGCTTTCTTCCAGTCTCGAGGCAAATGCAATGACTGCTCTGACCTCTCAAAGATGATTGAGAGTGGCCTAGTGATGATGTCCTTCAGTTCCCTTAGCACTTGAGGGTGAATCCCATCAGGATCCATGGACCTGTGGATGCCAGATTTGACTAAATGATCTCTAACTCATTCCTCTTCAACCAAGGGAAAGTCTTAATTTCTCCAGACCTTCTCCCTGGTCTCCTGGGTCAGGGATTCCCAGGTTCTGACCTTGACAGTGAAGAAAGAAACAGAGGTGGTATTCAGTATCTCAGTCTTCTCTGCCACCACTATAGCAAGTAAATTCCAATTTGTTCTTGGCTGTCCTTGTTGCATTTATACAACCCTCCAGTGTGCCAGCCACTTCACCCAGGTAAGAGTCATCAGCAAAATTGTTGACAGTGCACTCTGTTCCCTCATCTAGGTTGTCAGTGAATATATTGAATAGTACTGGTCCCACTAGTGACCTCTGAGTGCCTCCACTAGACATAGGCCTCCAACTAGACTCCTTCCTATTGACCACAACTCTCTGACTTCTGTCCTTCAACCAGTTCACAATCTACCTCATTACCCATTCAGCCAGACCACTAGTACTGGTCCCACTAGTGACCTCTGAGTGCCTCCACTAGACATAGGCCTCCAACTAGACTCCTTCCTATTGACCACAACTCTCTGACTTCTGTCCTTCAACCAGTTCACAATCTACCTCATTACCCATTCAGCCAGACCACACTTGCTCAACTTAGCTGCAAGGATGCTGTGGGAGACAGTGTCAAACGCTTTACTGAAATCAAGATAAAACACATCCACTGCTCTACCATCNTTGCTCCCTTACCTAGTCCTCATCAGCCAAGGAAAACTCCTCCAGTATCCTAACTCATGTGGGGGCTGAGGGCTCTGAGGCTCCTGAGGACAGTCTCTAAGAGTATAGACAGAGACAAAGAGGGCATTCAGTAACTCCACCTTCTTTGTATCATCTGTCACCAAAGCACCCACCTCATTCAGCAGTGGGCCTACATTGCCTCTAGTATTCGTTTTTTGGGCAACGTATTTGAAGAAGCCCTTCCTATTGCCCTTGACCTCCCTTGCAAGGTTTAATTCCAGAAAGGCCTTAGCTTTCCTAGTTGCCTCCCTACAACCTCTGACAACAGTCTCATACTCTCCCCATGTGGCCAACCCCTCCTTTCATGACCTGTAGACTTTCTTCTTCCACTTGAGTTTGCCCAGCAGTTCCCTACTTAACCATGAGGGTCTCCTGGCTCCCTTTCTCAATTTTCTTCATGTTGGGAGGCTCTGACCTTAATCAGTGATAAACTAAAGAAATCAGAAGCCATTGTGTGAAAAGTGCTCAAGAGACACTGCAATATATATTGTGTCTAGACCTTAATTCAGATTTTGCACTGAGTTCTGTGCATGCAGATGAACCACTCACTTGAAAAATATACACCCAAATAGTGCACATAGTAAGAAAATCCAACCCAAATTTTAAAGCAAGGCATCCAAGCCTGTCTCAGCCCAATTTACTTCAATATGTCTCCAAACAACTCCACATACACACTAAAAAATGTCTACTCTGCAAATCACAATCCCCTTGACAACTTGATAATTTGTTTCAGCTGTTCTTGGACACTTTTCAAACATCATTCAAGACACTTAACAGACAGACGAACTAAGCCCCATTTGAAACCTAGAAGAGCATAAGGAGAAGGGGCATACAACTCTCACCACAGGTCCCATCAGGGACATGTATTGGGTCTGGCTGAGCTGTAATTCATCCCCATAGTGACCCTCGCAGTGCTGTGTTTTGCATTGGTGACTAGCAAGGTGCTGATAATACAACTGGGTTTTGGCTGCTGCTGGGCACAGCACTAGCACTGTGACATTCCTTCTCTGGTTGGGGGGCAGGACCCTGGGAGGGAAATCGGGCAGCCAGCTGACCCAAACTGACCAAAGGAATATTCATCAGCTCAGATATAAAAGTTGAGGCATGGAGCGGGGGAGGGCATTCATCATTTAATGACTGCCTCCTGAGGAACCACCATGCGTACCGCAGCCCTGCTTCTCGGGAGTGGCCGACCATCGCTGCTTATGGGAAGTAGAGATTAAGTCTGCTTTGCTTTGCTTCTGCATGCGCAGGCTTTGCTGCATATAGTGCTGGTAATAAACTGTCTTATCTCAACCCACAGGTCATTCCTTTTTTCCACCTCACTCTCTCTCCCCTGTCCTTCTGGGAAGGGGAGTGATAGAGCGGCTGGGTGGGCACCTGGTATCCAGCCAAGGTCAAACCCACCACAGTACCATAGAGGCACACGCTGGGATCCTCATCCTCCAGTGTTGCTTGTGTGGCTGAATGCCTGGAGAGTAATTTCAACAGGCATAAATCTGCATTGCTACCAGGCATGCATATATCTTGTAGCATTCTTTTCCCTGGATGAGATGTAAATAATTGTGGCTGATTCTACACTGACAGATCAGCCCACATTCAGATGCTGGAAACTGTTTTAACAAACCTTCTGACCACATCTTTGAGATTCTGGTTTAGTTTCACAACTGCAGCTTTGGGTTTCTGAATGCAAGGAGCAAGTGGTTAATGGCAGTCTGTGGTCTTCCTGAAGGCTGCAAAGGATAATCAGGACTCAAGTCGTGCACAGAAGCAGATGCTAAACAAACAAAGCTCATGTGAACACCTGTTCCAGAACACAGCTCATACACTCACTCCACAAATCACTCTTTGCAGTGCCACCTTGCCCACCATTATAAATGAAACAGTCTTCCCGATCAAACTGAAGTGCTCTTCTTTCTGTCTGCCTCTAGCTTCACCTCTATTGAGAAGTATTCACAGCTACTTATTTAAAGCAGAATCTAAAAATGCAAAGGGATGCATCAAAACTTTGACAGCAAACAGTAGCTCTTTGTGCCATATCTGCACTGGAATGAGAGGAGAAGCCAGGAAACTTTCCTTGATTGGGAGCCTGCCTTGGCAAATATGCTTTGCAGTATCTTTGAACTACAGCAAGAGAATCATATACTAAGAAGTTATGTGGAAGGATTCCTTCATGTTGATTTAGTCCAGAAGTCTTCTGAATTCATTGTTTGAATCAGTTAGGAAAGCTGATTGAGCATAATAGTTAGAAAGCCAGTTTTATTCATCTTGGTGTAGACTTTTGATCAAGATCTAGTATAGCACTGCACATGTCAACAACCTTTTGTATTGCTGTTAGCACCGAAGAAGAATTTTGCCATGTGGTTGGTTGATCTTAACATATAATGAGCCATATGGTCTGAACACAAATTTAACATCACAGAATCACAGAATATTAGGAGTTGGAAGGGACCTCGAAAGATCAACTAGTCCAACTCCCCTGCCACAGAAGGATTCCCTAGACCAGGTCGCACANCTAGACCAGGTCGCACAGAAGCGTGTCCAGATGGGTCTTGAATACCTCCATAGAAGGAGACTCCACAGCCTCTCTGGGCAGTCTGTTCCAGCGCTCTGTCACCCTCACTGGGAAAAAAATTCTACGTGTGTTCACACAGAATCTCCTATGCTTCAGCTTACAGCCATTGCCTCTTGTCTTGTCACCGGGCTTCACTGAGACACCTACCCTTCACATACTTAAAAGTATAGATGAGGTCACCCCTTAGTCTCCTCTTCTCCAAGCTAAAGACACCCAGCTTCCTCAGCCTTTTCTCAGAAGGAAGATGTTCCACCCCCTTCACCATCTTGGTGGCTCTGCGCTGGACTCTTTCAAGCAGTTCCCTGTCCTTAAACTTAGAGGCCCAGAACTGGACACAATATATCCAGATGTGGCCTCACCAGGGTAGAGTAAAGGAGGAGAAGAACCTCTCTTGACCTACCAGCCACACCCCTTCTAATCCATCCCAGAATCCCATTGGCCCTCCTGGCCACAAGAGCACACTGCTGAATCATGGTCATCCTTCCATTCACCAGGACCCCCAGATCCTTCTCCCCTTCTAAACTGAAAGAAAATATGCCCAGGAGCTCTGCGGCATATCCACATAGACATACCTGGTAACTGTTGTGAAACAAAAGCCTAAACATCACCCCAGAAATAAGCTCTTTCTGACAAAAATGTATTCAAAAGACAAAAGACCTGTGGGCCTTGGAAACTCTACTCTCATAGCTCTACTGCCACCTCAAAACCCACACCTCACCCTGTCCAATAGTCAATGTAAAATTTTGTGAAGAGAAAAAAAATCCATAGAGTACTTAGAATCATAATTAATATGTACTTATTTCTAAGTAGACAGTAAAAAGTACCTTGTGGAACTGAGAACACTTTGTGATCTGAAGTATTATGGAAAAGCAGATAAAACTGCAATTTTTTTTCTCAGTGCTCGGTAGAAGCAAGTGGGAGAAAAGTAAAGCCTCTACTAAAAACCTCACATGAAATGAAAGAGCAAGGCAGTGCAGAGTTGCAGGGGGACAGGGATGCAGGTAAGACCATCGTACACATCAGATGTTGTTATATTATGCTGCATGGTTGAGACGATGTTGAAAGGTTTATTTGTCTACTGTTTTCCTGCACACTTTTTTGCAAGGTCAGGCTGTTCGGAGCCCTTTGTTTTACACCTAGGTAGAAAAATATGCATGACTAATTTTAAATTGGTTAACTGTGCCCAGGACTATTCTCTCAGGTTGTTGAGCTCAGTGTTTTGTTATAGTGTTTTGCTTTATTTTTTTTGTTTTCTTTTCATTTTTTTAAATATACCTATGGTATATAGACAGGTTGTGTAAAAATGCTCTAAACTTACACATTCCTGGTCCTGTACTATTTGCTTTTCACATAGTGGCTGGCAGATCAGCTTGTGTTTTGTTTAGTATTTTTAGTCTTTTAGTTGCAAACTGATATCTTCTTGGGATTTACTTCCCTCAAAATAAAAGTACAAAAAGATTGATAAACCTATCCTTTCCCTTACTTGGGGCCATCCTGTGCCAGCACACCAGGGAGCAATTGTAGGTCCAGTAGCAAGTCCTGTTTCCTCCAGGGTGGTGATGTACCCTGTCAGGGACACCCTAAATGCAGTGTACTGCTGATGGGCCTCCTAAACCACCGGACACCCTGCCCATCTGTTCTGGATCTTATATTCATTTGATCCATGTTTAAGTTCTTTAATGGTATAGCTGTCTCTTATTTTCTCATGTCATATCAGCTTTTCAAATCACAAATCAAAATAATCACAAAGAAGTCCATCCAAAACACCATCAGACAGCACAGTGTTTAGTGTTCTACAGCTTAGGAAGTTCTTTGATAATTTGGATAGTCCTCACGCATTGTGTATGGTGTTATGTGTTGTTAGAACAAACTATTGCCTGGAGAATTTTACAGTCTAAACATGGAGACCAGATAAATGTTTAAGAGAAAAAAAAGAGAGGGGAGGTATCACCCAAAGTGACATATTGTGTTAGCATCTGATCTAAAACAAGACCCCAGACCTCCTGCTCCAAAGTCTCTGTATTGCTACTCATGCTAGTTATACTCTGGATCATGTTTGTCCCCGGTATGATTTCATTGATGTAAATTAAACTTCAGCTACAATGGAGCAGCTAGGAATTTGGCTGGTTGTTTCATTAATAGTGTTTTATTTGACATGAGGTTTTGTTTGAATAATGCCTTTTTTCTCTTTCTAGCTGTGGCAAAATTAGCCCAGCTAGGTTTAGAGCCTACCTCAGATGCTAAGCCCACTTGGTCTGACCGCTGCACAAGCACAGAATAAAAAGGTACTCCTTATAGACATTGAAGCCAAAGATATAACTAGATACAGATTGTGGATGAGGAGAGGCAGGCAAGGAAATATGAAGGAACCACTACTGAGGGCAGCCCTAACCCTCATTTGGACTGGAGAGACCAGGGGGCTATGGAGCTCTACAGCCCCCAGCATCTCACAGGTGATGGGCATGCACGAAGCCAAGGGAAGCATCAGCTGGAATGTTCCAGCTCTGGGCTCTCCCTCTTACCTTTATGCTTGGCCAGCTGGCATGACTCTTCACAGACACTCACAGCATGGCCTTCAGCAAGTATGAGTCATGGCAAAGGTGAGAAGGAAGGTGAGAGTGAGGAGAAAAATGGATATTTAAGGGGAGTTTCTTTGCAGCAGAACTAGGGACAAAATTACAACCATTGCCCCTTGTCTTGTCACTGGGCTTCACTGAGAAGAGCCTGACCCCATCCTCCTGAAACCTACCCTTCACATACTTAAAAGCATAGATGAAGTCACCCCTTAGTCTCCTCTTCTCCAAGCTAAAGAGACCCAGCTCCCTCAGCCTTTCCTCATAAGGAAGATGTTCCACCCCCTTCATCATCTTGGTGGCTCTGTGCTGGACTCTTTCAAGCAGTTCCCTATCCTTCTTCAACTGAGGGGCTGTCGTGGTTGAGGCTAAACTGATTACCCACCCATGGCAGACGTTCCTTATTGTCCCCTTTCCCCCCTAACCGGAAGAGATAGGGAACAATAAGGGCAGAAAGGCTTCCGGATTGGAAAGTAAAACTGAAACTACTTTAATATAATAACAATGTTAAATGAAACACGTTTAAATATATACAGGACCCAAATACTGAACCCAGCTCCCCCTTTGTTATGATAATTACATCACCACTGAAGCTACAAATGTCCCAAACGTCCTGGTGCAAGCTCTCTTTCCCACAGCATGAGTCCAAGTCCAAAACCAGCTAGCTCCCAGCAGCAACTCCACGCCGTTCGGCTCCCCAGTACAGACACTAAATCCCAGCACCCCACCCAGGGTCCCAAAGACCTCCGATTTCCGTTTTCCCCTGGGGGGCAGGGTCCTTACTTAGGATTCAGGAATTTCAGGTTTTAAAGGGGAAGCTTAGTTTAGCAGGCAGCTCTGGCAAGGTCGGGGGCGAGGGACAACTGATACTGAATATAATGTATATAGGATGGAATACTTCCTAGAAAATAAAGTAACTGAACAGAATCAATACTGTTCCAACCCAAACCAGCACACTCCAACCCAAACCAGGACATTCTAACCCAAACCAGGACAGGGGCCCAGAACTGGACACAATATTCCAGATGTGGCCTCACCACAGTAGAGTAAAGGGGGAGAAGAACCTCTTTTGACCTACTAGCCACACCCCTTCTAATCCAGCCCAGAATCCCACTGGCTCTTCTTGCCACAACAGCGCACTGATGGCTCATGGTCATCTTTCCGTCTACCAGGACCCCCAGATTTCTCTCTCCTTCACTGCTCTCCAACAGCTCAGTCCCCAGCCTATTAATGGGGTTGCTCTTTCCCGGGTGCAAGACTTCGAACTTGGCCTTGTTGAATTTCCTTCAGTTTCTCCCTGCCCAACACTCCAGCCTGTCTAAGTCTTGCTGAATGGCAGCACAACCCTCTGGTGTGTCAGCCACTCCACCTAGTTTAGTGTCATCAGCAACTTGCTGACAGCGCACTCTGTTCCCTCATCCAGGGTGTTAATGAATAGATTGAAACGTACTGGCCCCAGTACCCACCCCTGAGGGAGTGGAAATACGGCTAAGGAAACCTTTGAGGTCAGTACTTTTAAAATAAACTGTATTTCTGTGAATATCAAGAATTTTCTTTGGATAATAGGGCTATCTAAAGTAATAACAGCAAATAGCTTGGAAGGGACACTTAGTCCAATAGAAATGTGCTTGTAATGACACCTTTATAGACATCATCATATCAGAGGAAGGGTAGTAGGTGAAATTAACTTCTGCTTGATCCTGCATGGCAGCCATCATTCCCAGGGTGATAGGACTTTCTTGACTTTGTTTTGAGCTCTTGGCCTAGTTGGTTTTCATATGTCATTGATTTCTTATAGTCCACCCATATCATAGAATCATAGAATCATAGAATGGCTGAGGTTGGAAGGGACCTTAAAGATCATCTAGTTCCAAACGCCCTGCCATGGGCAGGGACGCCACATGCACTAGACCAGGTCATCCAAGGCCACATCCAGCCTGGCCTTAAACACTGCCAGGGACGGGGCCTCCACAACCTCTCTGGGCAACCCGTTCCTGTGCCTCACCACCCTTTGGGTAAAGAACACCCTTCTAATCTCCAGCCTAAATTTCTCCTCCTTCAGCTTGTAGCCATTCCCCCGTGTCCTGTTGCAATCAGACCAGGAGAAAAGTCTCTCTCCTTCTGCCCTATAATCCCCTTTCAGGTACTGAAAGATCGCTATAAGGTCCCCTCTAAGCCTTCTCTTCTCCAGGCTGAACAACCCCAATTCCTTCAGCCTGTCCTCGTAGGGGAGGTGCTTCAGTCCTTTGATCATCTTTGTGGGCCTCCTCTGGACCCGCTCCAAGAGGTCCACATCTTTTTTATGCTGAGGAGCCCAGAACTGTACACAGTACTCCAGATGGGGCCTTACGAGGGCAGAATAGAGAGGCAGAATCACCTCCTTAGACCTGCTGGTCATGCCTCTCCTGATGCATCCCAGGACACGGTTAGCCTTCTGAGCTGCAAGTGCACATTGCCGGCTCATGTCCAGCTTTTCGTCTATCATGACCCCCAAGTCCTTCTCCGCACGGCTGTTCTCAATGAGTTCTTCTCCCAGCCTATGCTCATATCTTGGATTGCTTCTACCCAGATGCAGGACCTTGCACTTAGACTTGCTGAATTTCATTTGATTCTCACAGGCCCATTTTTCAAGCCTGTTCAGGTCCCTCTGAATGGCATCTCATCCCTCTGGCGTGTCAACCACACCACTCAGCTTGGTGTCGTCCGCGAACTTTCTGAGGGTGCACTCAATATCACTGTCCAAGTCATTAATAAAGATATCTTCCATGGAGAACTTTTGTCACCCCTTCCCTGTGTTAGAACTGGTAAATTGTCATGTTCCTTTAATTACAACTGTAGTGAAGAATTCACATGGGTTTTAAATCACAGCTTATATTCAGAGGATTGTAGATGACTTTAGATCAACAGTCACAATGAAATCTTTAGATAGCCATTTTGGAATTATGTGAACTAGCAGGCCAGAGAAATTAAACTAATTTTAAAGAGTAAGAAGTCTGTCAATACATGTATACATTTACAGACACAGTATATGAGATGGGTTGAATATAATAATTTTTCATTCAAGAGTATATACGGATATACACTTTCTACATTCACTTGTGAAGATGTCTTTGAAATGTATTCATTAAAGCTAATTACAGAAGTCTAACACTTCCCTCCACATAATGCTATAAAATTAATGGCTCTTCATTTTTACGTGCAGTGCAAATGACCGTGTTGTCTCCAACTGTATGTAGCTCTTTTTCTGGTATGCTGAATATGATCAGCTTTCCTTAAGCAGTGTTAGAGCATGTGATTCTCTGACGTTTAGCAAGAGTCTCCTGGTTCTCTTTCCTATCTTTTGTTACAATGTGGTATTCTTAACAAACAGAATTTTAGAAATGTGCACTGCAAAAATGTTATACAGGTGAGCTCTGGAGGCTGTGGCCTTTGGAGAGCACAGATAAAACCAACAGTGGCAATTTACAAATCTCTAACATCTTCAGGTGAGATTAGCCAGACATTACAACAAACACTTGCAAGAAAAGAAGTATACAGCTGCTTCTGGAAAAAACACTTCATGTGGTTGGAAATTAGTTCTGTAGAACTCCACCCAGCTCCGACAGAAACAAACGACTTGAACAGTTTGGAGCCAGATAAAGCCTGTAACAGTCTCTTTTATTTTCCCACTATTGTATATTTACCTAAGAAAGAACTTCTCAAAATACAGCCAGGTTTCACATAATTTTCTGGAAGTGAGACATCTAAGTTCAAAACACAAAGGTGTGTAAGCTTATATCACACAATTAATTTTCTTCCCTTTCAATTCTCAATAAATTTCTTGTGCAAGAGGGTGACAGAGCAGACATGTACAATCTGAGAGTGAAAACCAGCAATATTTTTTAACATTTGCTTCTAGCTATCAAATTTTCTGCTTGCAAACATGGCAGGCAAGTGCTGCAGTCATAACAAAATAATTCTTGATTGAATGATTATCTATACACCTCCTTTAATTAGAAGGGATACTGATGGAATGGATGCTGTTCCAGAGGGACACTTCACTTTTGAGTGAAGAGGTATAGAGTTGAATGAATAACAATTATATAATTTAATTTAAAATATATTTATTTTTTGTTGTTTTTGCTTTTGTGCTATTATTCTATCATGGAGATTTTACTAAACAATGCATATGATAACCTGAGAAAGCTGGTGTGCAAGCAAGGAGGAGCTTCTCCCACAGCCTGGATCTGCAGTCAGGTCCAGGCCAAAGCACAGGAGAGGACCTGGCACTTGCGCAGTGGTTAAGGTAGGCAGGGTCCTTATCTGGCAAAAGAAATCTAGGACCTTGTTTTTGGTTTTCTGGAACAGGAATAAAACCTCTGTTACTCTTTTACTGATATTTCACCAAACAACTCCTAACCATCTGAACAGGAATATGAAAATATGAGCAAAATATCCTCGGGAAGTAACCCAGCTTTTATGCCATGCTGTGGCTAATAGGTTTAGTAATGACTGTCACAGAATCACACAGAATCACAGAATGTCAGGAGTTGGAACGGACCTCAAAAGATTGTCTAGTCCAACCCCCCTGCCACAGCAGGATTCCCTAGACCAGGTCACACAGAAGCGTGTCCAGACTTGCCCATGCTCTCTTGGAAAGGCTGCAAACCATCAGTGAATTAGAGAACAACTCCAAGCAGTTTGTGCACTGTCTACTAAAATTTGAGCTCGGAAAAGCAGGATAGTGATGGAAACACTGCTGTACATGCACAATACTTCTTGGTAGGTAGGATTCAGGGGAATATAGCAGGTGTTGTACCAGGGCACTTGTCTTAATAAAAAAGGAGACCTTATAAAAAACATAATCCTGAGAAAGACATGAACAACCTGTGTAGGATGGCTCCAGGTCTAAAGCTCAGGGTCAAAGATCTGTGTAAGACGCACTGTCAGAAAAGCAATGGGGATCACTTCTGGATCTCTTTGTAGAGCCTTGAACTGAAGAATGAATATCCAAATAAAAAGAAAAGGAGCAAAAAAGGTGATGATATAAGAACAAGGGAAAAAAAAATGAACCCTTTCTAGCTTAATTTAAAAATCATCTGGGAGATGCTGTTTTGCATTAACATTAAGCAAACCCATCTCCCTGATCCTTTTGTCCTTTATGCTCCCCACAGAACAGTCTCTATTAAATTCCTGGGATTTGACTCCTAGATAATCCAATTCTTATTTCTATTCTTATTTTACTATGATGCTGGTTATATAGAAAAAAATACAGATTTTGCATCCTCTGACTGTTTCACTTGTTTTGTTTAGCCTTGAGAAAAGGAGATTGAGAGGAGACCTCAAAGCCACCTTCAACATCCTCACAGGGAATAGTAGAGGGGCAGGGACCACTCTTCTTAATCTGGTGGATAGCGATAGGACGAGGGGAAACAGGATGAATTTGAGTCAAAGGAGGTTCATGCTGGAGATTAGGAAAAGCTTCTTCACTCAGAGGGTGGTTGGGATCTGGAACAGCCTCCCCAGGGAAGTTGTCTCAGCACAATTCCTGATGGAGTTTAAGAAGTTTCTAGGTAACAGTCTCAGGCACATAATGTGATTCTTGTTGTGTTCTCTATGGGTTTAAGAGCTGGGCTTGATGACCCTATTGGGTCCCTTCCAGTTCAGATAATACTATGATACCTCCTTCTTCTCCCCTGTCAACATCCCAAACTCTTTGACATCTGGCCAGTTTCTTCCAAGATTACTGTGCAGTTAGGGACTTTTTGAGCCCATTGTGTTACCAGTGCTATCCATGTACTCCACATGGCATCAGTGTTCATTTGAACATCCAGTCCAGCACCAGCAGCCAGGGTGCCAGGAGGAGCCGTGCCTCAGTACCAACCACTTCTGAGGCAACTCTAACCCCTTCTTATGCTGCTCATATCTCTTTTTCAGTTGGACTATAACAGGTCTCAGAGCCTCTGTATGTCTAACCTCAAAATCCTAAGGGTCAATCTCAAGTTCCCCCAGGTGCTTTCTACCAGAGGCTCCAGGTAGGACCATTATTCCCAGTGGTGGTGCAGAGCACATTCTTAATACCTTGTCCCACGCAGACTGGCCTGAGGGCTAGGGCACGAACAATCTTCCGTTTGTCCAAAGGTTTGCCATTGTTCAGGGCCCCATCTGAAATTATTCTTCTGGGTCATTTGTCAGAAAGGGCTTACAGTCAGACCTTAATCTGTAATATGTATCCTCCAAATCTCCACAATTCCTGAGAGAGCTTGTATTTTCTTTTTATTGGTTGGTGGAGACATAGCTGCTATCTTCTTGATCTTGTCTGAGGGGATCTGGTAATGCCTGTCTTGCCATTTTATGTGTAAGTACTGGATGTTCTGTACAGGTCTCTTGACCTTACTTTGTTTGATGGTGAAACCAGTCTTCAGAAGGGTTTGAACGATTTTCTTCCTTTTTTCAGAAACTACTTCTATTGTGTCACCTTATATGCTTGATGTCATTGTTGTAGTGCAGATGTTCCAGAGCTTCACCCTGTTCCAGTGCCGTCTGGATCTGTCTATCACAAATGGTGAGGCCATACTTTCACTTCTGGGACAGTCAATCCCAGGAGTACTGGACACCCTTCCTAGTGAAAGTAAACTGTGTCCTGTACTTCCTTGTCAAATAATTGAGAAAAATGAAAAATCAATTATAGTGTACCACTTGGTGATATTGTCCATGGTAGTCCACTTGCCTGGGTGTCATGTAACATCTTCCTTAAAAGAATACCTTTCTTTCATACCTGACAGAAGTTGCTTCCAGAAGCTGAGGGCTTGTCCCCATTTTCCAATTGCTTTGACAATGCCCCCTTCCCCAGGCTGGGATCCCAGCTGCTTGCGTTTGCCACCATCTAATTCCAAACTACTATCCCTCTTATTCCAATACTGAATCAGCCAGGTAACTGTGTGCCCATTTGGATGGTGGCCAAAATCCTTTCACATATCTCACAGCTCATTGAGGCGTAGGGATCAGGTGATTATCTGTGGCTCTGCCTCTTCCTCCTGTTCTTGTGATGACCCTGGCACATTTTCATCCTTCACAAAATGATTTTTTTTTCTGTATTTATTTTTCTAAATAGAGGTGACTGATACAAGAATGGATTGGTTCTCTGCCTCAGCTGCAGCACCCATTGGTCTGTTTTCAAGTCCAGAGACCTTCTTTTCACCTTGAGGATACTGAATAGTGTTGAAAAGGGCTCAGTAGGCGTGAGCGTACCACAGCACATTGCAGTGATTTGTGTCTTTCTTGGAATTTCCTGATTGACATCATTTTTCCAAATATTTTACCAGTTTGTCAGGATTCTGCATTTGTCAGGGGGGAAATTCCAAAGCAGTGAAGGTAACCACTGTCCTGGGCACTTTCCCACACTCGCCCATATGCCTTGACGCCCAGTTATCCAGCCTCAGTGCAGATCTTTGTGTGGTATTCTCAAAATGTTTTTGTGTATTCCTAAACAAGACCTGGTACATATTCAAGAAACACTGCAAAAAGAGCATGCTGGCTTGGACATCCCAAGAGTATCCAAAACTCTCAAAAGCTGAGAAAGAATCCTCTGCTGTCTCTCCCATATAGTAAGTCTACTAAGAAACAATTTCACAAACAAATGCCAGCTTAGCCACCTGACCTGTTCTACGATCATATCATAAGTTGACATTACCCAATATAGCAACATGACAGTCCTGATCCATCTCCCAGAGATGACAAATATCACCACAGGGAATCCTTAGTAAATCCATAAGGATTTACGTAACACCACTATGCGAACAAACGGGCCGAAATTGCAAACATAAACTATTTAACTAACATAAAAAGTATGTATAACAAAATAGTATTAAGGTGCTGCCCTTAGATCTGCCATTAACTCAGCCCTTCAGGCCCCGCAATGGGCACTAAAGAAAGATTGTTAATGTTTAGGCCTAGTCAGTAACTGAGCCTCACTGAGGCACTCACACACTTCTCCCCAGTCCCCAATGGGATAGGAAGGGAATCAGGAGGAAAAGGTAAAACCTTATGGGTTTAAGTAAAGACCCCTAAATAAACAGGACAAGGAGAGAAGAAACACCAGTAATAACAATAATGCTAACAAAATAATATATAAAATGAGTGAAGCATAGGATATTCTGTGTGAACACATGTAGAAATTTTTTCCCAGTTCAGGTGCCAGAGCACTGGAACAGACTGCCCAGAGAGGTTGTGGAGTCTCCTTCTGTGGTGGGTTTAAGGGCTCTTCCCAGCCCCCACACACAGCAGGTAAAGGAGAGACTGGATTGGAAGTTGAAAACTAAGAACTGCTTTAATAATAATAACAGATATAAAGGAAACAAATATAAACAGGTACAGGACCCAAGATACTGAACCGTCCCGATGCCAGCTCCCAGTGGAATCAGCACAAGCAGTCCAAAGCGGTGAGATAGCACCCGTAGGTTTCAGCAGAGGCAGACAGCACGCAGCTCGGCCGAAAGTCCCAGCAGGAAGGAAGTTTCCTCGTGGCCCCAATCAACAAAAGTCCCCCGGAGAAACCCAGCATTCTCCCCCCGGCCCCCCGGAGGGGGGTTTGCANACTGCTGCCACCACCAGCCCCCTCTGCTGTACCCTCATTGCACACACAATGCCTTCCCCACCAGCTCCACTGCTCCTTATATACCAGGTGTGGTGTCAATATCGTATCAAATATCCCATAGTCTAGTTCTGTTAGGCTATCATGGCCCCTTCCAGCTTCTTGTGAAAATTAACCGTATATGAGCCAAAACCAGGACAGGTTGTTTGTAGGTGCTGGCCAACAACACAGGTATCTTTATAGCAGAGGCTGCAGGTTAATCAACATGTGAATCTTTTTTGAGTTGATGTATCTAGCTACCCACATGCCAAAAGACCCACTTGTGATGAGCTTTTCTATCTCATTTTCCTTAGCACCAACACTATTTGTCCTTTTTTGCTGTCAGTAGACTCCCCTGATGACACCTACCACTACCCTCACTTGTCCAATGATCTGCTCACCCAGAATTTCTTTCAAACCACCTTACATAGTATTGCTCGAAAAGGTGACACTGATATTACCAGAGATAGGTTTCTGCTGCAAAATTCTGACATCTAAATGAGTTTAAAATTTCTTCTTTCTCTACTGCTGTCTCGATGACTGTGCAAGTTGTGACTGAATGAAGATATAATTGACAAGTTTTGGCAAGTGCAGCTTTTAAGTAAGTGTTAAGAAAGCTTATGCCCAGAATAGCTACATAAAACAGTAAATATAAAATAATTTAAAGAGGAATTGAATGAATCACATTAATCTTTTATAAGAAGAGATAAAAAATGTCCATTTTTGCAGACTTTTTTTCATTTTACAGAGAGGGAACATGCAGAACCTTCCATGTCATATTCTGCCATCAGGTATTAGGGAAATAGGCTGTCCTCAGCAGGGATAAGTAGGTATAACTGAAGGGCAGTATTTAGGTCTCTATCTCCAATTTAACTGAAAATGTGGGCTGTGAGAATCTTTCAGGATCCTATTACTTAATTTCAAGAGTTTCATTGGTTTGATGGAAGAAAGTCCATGCATCTGCCACCTGTGACTCATGGTATTGAAGTAGATTTAGGGACACAGTCCCAGCCTCTGACTTCTTTGCTTTACTGAGCAACCAGAGAGTCTAAAGTGGCCTCCAAAGACCCTCACACATATTGGCTTGGTTTCTCACCTCTTGTATACTCACCTCTTAACAGAAAGGGAACAGCAGATCTCCCTGGAAAATACTCAGCACTGGGTTAGCATGGCAAAACACATCTTTTAGGACAATCATAGTGTACTGCAAATTACCTCATGCTGTTTTGGCTCCAGGAAAGGTCAATTATGGGGAAAGAGGACAATGAGTTCTTCTGCCTCTGCTCAGCTGCTCAGAGCTCCACCTACATTTGGCTGGAAACCCAATCCCACAAGGATTTCTTCCAAACTGACAACATGAGAACAGCATTGCTGGCTGCCAAGTTTGTCATGTCCCACTGACTCCCAGATGTGATTTGCTTGGCATACAAATAGAAACCTGTCTCCCTCAGTCCCAGATTTGAAGACTCAAGTGAATCTTTCAGCCAGTATGGGTTCTTTTTATTTTGCTCTGGTATCGATGTGTGGAAGTGGAGATTTAAAAGTTTTCACAGTAATGTTGTCTTATGAATTCCAGTTTTTTGCATTCTTTAAAGGTGTAGCCAAACATGGGAGTTTACTGAGAAGTTGACTGTACAATGGGAATCACCAGCACCAGGGATCAGGACTTTCTAGATGCATTAACAAAGGAGGACAGAGCTGTAGTCAATGCTGCTCTCTGTCCTACTCCTGCTGAAGCCAATAGCCAAACCGCTGCTGTGCCAGGACCAGCACTGGGAGGAGAGTGTGATAGTTGGGATGGGGAGCTGACATGAACTGACAATGGAGGTAGGATATGAGAGATGAAGCAGCAAAGTGTAGTAGCAAAAAAGGACAGCATCTGCTCATGGCTGTAAAGAAGAAAGGGGAGTCCTGCAAGTGTGAAGGGCCTTAGAATCACAAAATAGTTTGGTTTGGAAGCGACCTTTAAAGATTATCTTGTCCAAGCCCCTTGAAGCAAGCAGGGGCATTTTCAGCTAGATCAGGTTGCTCAGAGCGCTGTCCAACTTAACCTTGAATGTTTCCAGGGACAGGGCAACCTGTTCCAGAGTTTCACTATCCCCATCATAAAATATTTCTTCCTTACATCTATTCTAAGTTTACCCTTCTTCTGTTTAAAACCATTATGCCTTGTCCTACTGCAGCAGGCTCCAGTAAAATGTCTCTCCTCATCTTCTTCATAACCCCTCCCCCCAAGTACTGGGGCAATAAGGTCTTCTTGGAGCCTTGTCTTCTCCAAGCTAAATAACTCCAACTCTTGCAGCCTTTCTTCATAGGAGAGGTGTTCCAGCCCTCTGATAACTTTTGTGGCCTTCTTCTGGACCCATTCCAACAGGTCCACGACTTTCTTGTGATGAGGACTTCAGAGATGGATGCAATACTCCAGGTGGGGTCTCATCAGAGCAGAGCAGAGGGCAGATCACTTCCCTTGGCCTGCAGGCCAGGCATCTTTTGATGCAGCTGAGGATACGTTTGGCCTTTTGGGCTGTAAAGGCATGTTGCCAGCTCATGTCCAGTTTTTCACCTACCAGTTGGCCCTAGACCTTCTCCACTGGGCTTCTCTCAAACCCTTCAACCCCTAGACTGTTTTGATACCAAGGATTGCCCTGACCCAGGTACAGGACCTTGTTCTTGGCCTTGTTGAACTTCCTGAGGTTCACACGGTCTTGCTTCTCAAGCTTGTCCAGAATCCTCTGTCATCCCATGTGCAACAATGCCTCATCAGTAGGGTAAAACTAACCTGTTTCACAATGATCTAAACCCACCTCATGTTCTCTATTATTGGGTGAACAATCCAACATTTGGTGAATTCTGCTTCATAATGGTAGGAAGAGCCAACATTGAGGAATTAAAATGCGACATTGCTATGAACACTTGGCTGCCACAGGCCAGTTATCACTGTGGTAACTTCTCTGACACCTCTGCTTAAAACCCAAACATGCCCCTCAGGCAAGTCAACTGCACCACACTGGTTCATGTTATCTGCAAACTTGCTGAGGGTGTACTTGATCCTGCTGTCTATGCCATAAATGAAGATGTTAAAAGGTACTGGTCCCAGTGTGGACCCCTGAGGAATGCCACTCATCATCAGTCTCTGTCTGGACACTGAGCTATTGATCACTACTCTCCGCATGCTAACATCCAGCCATTTCTTCGCCCACTGAATAGCCTATGTATCAAATCCATATCTCCCCAATTTAGAGAGAACTTTGTGGGGGAACATGTCAAAAGCTTTACAGAAATCCAAATAGATGACATCCACAGCTCTTGCCTTGTCCACTGACATAGCCGCTCAATCATAGAAGGCCACTGGGTTGGTCAAGCAGGACTTGCTCTTGGTGGAGCCTTTCTGGCTGTCTCGAATCAACTCCCTGTCCTCCATGTGCTTTAGCATAGCTTCTAAGAGGGTCTATTCCATGATCTTCCCAGGCACAAAGGATGGTAGGTCCTAGGGTTCTTCTTTCTGCTCTTTTCAAAAATGAATACAATGTTTCCCTTTTTCCAGCCACTGTGGACTTCAACTGACTGCCATGTCCTTCGGGGCAGTGAACTCCACCAGTGCATGATCACTGGAGCCCAGGCTGCTTCCAAGCTTGATGTCACTAATTAGCTTCACTTCTATTAGTAATCATCAGGTACAGTATTACATGCCCTCTAGTAGGACTCTCTATTACCTGGCTTAAGAAGTTATTCTCAATGCATTCTAGGAGCCTCCTGGATTCCCTACAGCTTGTCATGTTTCTTTTCCAGGAGGTATTGGGGTGGTTGAAGTCCCTTAGTAGGACAAGAGCCTGTGAGCATGAAGCTTCCTGTAGTTGGAATAAGAAGGCATCATCAGTAGATTCTGCTAGATTGAGTGGTCTGTAATAAACAGTGTGTTGGTCTCTAATTCTTACCCATAAGATTTCTACCTTACTTGCAGGTATTCTTCAGAGACAGCTTTTGACAGACTATTCATTTCTTGATGTAGGGGGCAACCCCTCCACCACTCCTTACTCACTTGTCCCTTCTGAACAGCGTGTAACCACCAGCAGCTGCGCTCTACTCACTGGATTTCTCCTACCAACTTTCAGTACTGAAAACCAGGTTGTAGCTTCCTAGCATCAGAGTGGCTTCCAGCTCTTCCTGTTTGTTGCCCATGCTGCATGTATTGATGCAGAGGCACTTCAGATGGGCTGTTGGCCATGTCACCTTCTTAGAGAAACAGACTGTCAACAGTCAGGGCTGGGCCAACCACCAACCCAGTGACAGTGACAGATGCTATCTACTGCCCTCTCCTCCCTCCTCACTGAAATGGAAAGGGAATAAAAGACAGAGAGAGACTTGTGGATTGGAAAAGAAAACTAAAACTACTTTAATGATAATAATAATAATAAAATGAAATATATACAAATATATAAAAATAGGCACAAAACAAACACCAAACCCAACCCATCTTGATGGTAAGTACGTCACTGTCACCACTAATACTGCTCCAGAAGACCTCAGCAGCAGATGGGAACCAGGCTCAGGGGCTGGATCCTGGAAATGGGTGCAGCAACTTACGGATAAGGGCAGAGCACAGAACAGAGTTCTGCACAGATGCCAGCCTTTGAATGAAAAAGGGTGAGAGGAGGGGGGAAGAAGGAACTGACCCTCAGTTTTATATCGAATATGACATATATGGAATGGTCAACTTAGCTGGTCAGTTTAGGGTCACCTGTAGTGTCTGCTCCTCCCTGTAGGTGCACACTTTACTCTGCACCTTCCAATGTGGGACACAAGATTTAGCAGTGACCTTGGTTTTCATACCAATCCCTTCTGTGTCTGTAAGAAAACATGCTGTTAGTTTCAGAAAGTACAATTACTTAGAGGAGCTTAGCTAAAAAACAAAATCACTGAACAGAATTAATTCTGTTCTAATTCAAACCAGGACACAGACCTTAATTCTTTGAGGTGTTTCACCAGTGTTTCATTTTTGGCTCCTACTACCTTAGAAGCCCCTGGCTTGTATCTAAAAGACTGGTTTGTCCTAAAATATGGCATCTTTACCCAAGTGTTGCCACTACATATAATACATCAGACAGATCTTGGAAAACGTTTGCAATTAAGATGTTAAGATGTGTTGTTCCCTTAAAAATTAACAATAGCTTAGATG
Organism: Galbula dea; assembly: GCA_013399015.1. NCBI lineage: Eukaryota > Metazoa > Chordata > Aves > Piciformes > Galbulidae > Galbula > Galbula dea. Next base: position 44,309 of record VWZX01003970.1, read on the forward strand.
TATTTCAGTATTCTAGACACAGAGGGCTTCTGACTGCCAGCTATGAACCAACAACATTTACTTTTAGACTCAGAAGTTTTCCAGGCAGCAGCTATGGAGTGCTCACTTAGTTCAATGAGTTATACAGAGGGCAGAGAGCAAGTTCAGTGACGTGGCACCACTGCTCAATAAATAAAGTTTTAAAAAAATAATAAAGAACATTTTTGTTCACATATGTCTTTAAAATATCCACTTACTCAGTAAAAATGATCATAGTACCTAAGGAATTACCTGGGAACCCCTTCATTATAGCACTTGTCAGCTAACTTTGAAACAATATCAGCAAAACCAATTCATCAAGTATACGAGTATACCTTACTAAGGCAGTTGGATAAGAGCATGGCCAAGTCAGAAAGAAGTGCACCAATTTCACTAAGTAAGACCCATTAAATAATGAAGATACCTTCTGTACTGTGCTTCTCCTGTTGAAGACTTCAGAGGACGCTAATAATCGCTGTCCAAAATAACAGTATCCCAACAAATTCAATATGTCCTCGTCTCCTACATCAGGTATCAGAATCTAGGTACTTTAAATAATACGTCTCCCTTGAAATCAGTGAAGATACAAGGACACTGAATTGAGGAGAATCAGTCCCCTAAAATGGCTGCAGTTGTAGAAAACATAGAGGAAATCCTCGTGTGCAAAGAACAATTCAAAAAGATTTCATCTTATCCCAGTCTGGACTGACTGCATCATTTTTCCCCATCTTTGTGCCATTCCTCTGCCCAGAAATTCCTTGGACCCACAGACTGACCATCAGAGTTAGAAGTGATCAGTATGGAGGTCAACGGCCTCCTGAGCAAGGTAATTAACTCCAGCTAGCTCAGACCAAAGCCTCTCAAAAGTATTGCTTCCCACAACTTCCTTCTTCATCCACAACTAACACTAACGATTAATGGAAAACCTTATGAGCTATACCTCGTTTCAGATACTTACTAGCCATGTCCACCTGATTTGTGGTATGCCCTGCACTGTTGCACTCATCTGCAATGGTGAGGTACGACATGCAATCACCTGCTCTGTTGTTGCTGCTCTGTGCTTGCCCAAGAACTTCTGAATCTTCTTCCCTTTTTTGTGTATGGATTTGCTGCTAATTTTGTGGGATACGTTTCCTTTGCGGTAATAAATTCATGTTGCCTACAAGGCTACTTCTTGTGGTACTACTGCTGTTTGATAAACTTGCTTCCCATTCTGGATGCTGGCAGAGATATTTTGGCAAGTGGAGAGAAATACTGAGTTCTCAGCAGTAAGTTGAGGCTTCTAATACTGCTTCATAGACTTGCTGGCTTCCATGAACTCTCATATGAGTTTCAAAGCATACCAGTATTCCACCTTTGGGTGCTCTGTGGGACAATACATTAGCACATGACATCCATGTTTCATTACTCACATTCAAGCAATGCTTCATGCAGACTAGATTCCAGCCTTACAGCCTAGTGTGATCCATCAGGGAGACCTGGGGGTGGGAGTCTCCAGGATGGGAGTCCTGTGCTCCCCAGGGTTAAATTCATTTCAGAGATCCTCCAGAGGTTTCCCTGTGCCCTGAATTCACCTCATCCCCTAAGCATGCTCAGGAGGTTTTCTTCCATCTGGAACATGATCTGTGATATGGATACAGAAAACATACATAAAGTTCCTGCTGTGTTCAGCTAAATTAAAAAACTAAAGTACAGAAGGCCAAGGAATTTCTTCATTACTTGGTTAATTCAAAAGTGTGTGCACTGGGGGATTTTCTTATCCTGAATAAATGCAGCGTATTTTAAAATGTTTCCTTTTTTCTTTACACCTTTAAACAAGTAACATCTATACTGTTTAGGCTTACTGTAGTTTAAAAAAATTCTCCCAGGTTACTGAGGACACAAAAGTTATTAAGGAAAGAAAGTTGTCCCTTTTAACTATCATTACTAATCTGGCAAGAGATAGCTCCATCCTTCTGTTGATTTTAGATTGGTCCCTTAGTTTCAGTATTATTAATTACTTGAGTTATTGTACACTAGTTTAGTGCCAGATCTTCCTCTCTGATTCTTTAACTCTTTCATTTGCAATTTCCCACAGGAGATTGAAAGTCAAGTTACTTTGAATGCAAATAGTCATCATGGGCAGTTTCTGTAAGCCAACATGAAGTTATTAAAAGGAACTCGTGGCTTCATTTTGATCCATTTGTGCATCTCTTTCCTAGAAGGAAATCAGAAGACACTTAAGATTTCATTTACATAACAATGCCCAGTGCTAGAGTTCTGACTTGTGCATATTACATAGAAGGTAAAAGGGTTAATTTAGTCCTCTAATCTATTGTTATAAGTCTAAATAGTTTACATGTCTTAATTTAATTATTGAATTGCTGCTTTTTTTACATGCTTCTCTTTCTTCATTGCTTTTGTTTAAACCTCCTGGTGGGAAGGGATAAATAAATTTTGGTGTGTTTTAATGAAACTGTGTGCTACATTAGACTTAACCATTAGGCATGCACTGCCAACATCACCATTATGTATAATGAATTACTTTTTGTAAGTCCCAAATTAACACAGATCTTCAACGTTCTTCTGTAGCTATTTCAACAACATAGCTCACAGATATACCAAGTTCTATTATCACTTGCTTTGTGGTGGGACCATCTGACCTTCCTGCTATCTGTGCAGTTCACCTGCATGTACACTGGTTAATATCTGTTTCAGCTGCTGAAGCTTTTAAAATGTGAACTCTTTACCACAGAAGTCAGTCTGGTGATCTTGAGACGGTTTCTCTTGCCCAGATTGTTGCCAGTGAAATGATATGGGGAAATAATTGATTAAATGTGCAAATCAAGCTTCCTCCTCCAAGGTCCAGCATCCTGTCACCTTCCACTTCTTCATTTGCTGTTCTTCAGAGGTGCTTAGCTTGTTCATCGCTAGGACATCATTTGCAGTTCTTCCGGAGTCAGAAGTTTTGTAGCTCCTTTCACCACTCCTCCAGTCACCTGGCTACAACTAAGAACGTGGAAGTCAAGGCCTGACCTGCAGCAGCAGGACCCTTTCCCAGGAGCATGCCAATTGAGCTATTAAAGGACAGGAGAACAAAATGTGGTTCTATGCACCTTGTGGACCTTGTGCCAAGGCCAGCTAACGTCTGGCTATTGAAGCTCAATTTTCATCACAACGACATCTGTCATCCCATCCATCTGGGACATCTCACTGTCAGGACAGTTACAGAAGTTTTTTTGTCAGAAAGGAGCAGAAGTTTTTTGAACAAAACCACAAAAGTAACATAAACCAGGATGAGTCTGTTAATTATTAATTTGGCAATGTGAGCTGAGGAGCCTCTATGGGCAGCATCTGCCTTGCTGTCTTGTTTGCCTCCACCACCACCCACCTTCAGCTTCCATATCCCCAGCTCTGAGACCTCATCTCTATCTCTTTCACCTGTGTCTCCTCCGAGCTCTGCCTACCAACCTGTCCTTGCTGGACAGAATAAAGTTAACCCTGAAGTAACTCTGAATCCTCAGGTAGAAAGAAATAACTCTGTGGGGATTATTTTGTTGGCTACACTCTCATTTAACTCTAGAAGAGTCTAATGTGCCTCTGACAGAAGTTCACATGACTGAGCAAGATATGTAACATTTGGACCAGTGTTTCAGAAGCAGATTGAATGTAGGAATGATACTGATGTGTTTATAATACAAAGAGATTTTCTTTTATCCCGGTAACAAGAGATGTTTTCAGATTCACTCCAGTGATTGTTGTCCCAACCTATCTTTTAATATTTTAACCTTAAAATCCTCCTAGAAGTTCTGTGTCTGTAGAAAACCATCTTTGTTGCAAGCTTTAGTTAGTTGGATCTGACTGTGAAGCTGGCCCTTCTCTGACCAAGACCGTAGCTGTTTTTCAAACCATTCTTGCAGTTACAGAACCCCTCTGATCTCTAGGGACAACATCCAATAGATTTTCTCCAAAATTCTGGCCCAAACGTAGAGGTGGTTTCCACATACACAAAAGATGCATTAAAATTACTTTAAGGGATACCTTGTAAAGTCTAATTTGTTTTAGACCCATGAAAGCAATTAGATTTATTGTCAAAATTAAGTGTCTCAAGTGACACTCTCTATTCAACTCACACTGGACTGCTCCATCACTGAGGATTTGGGGATATGTAACTTCAAGTTCTTTCCTCATGCCTCATGGTGCTCAGGCCCAAACAAGTAGCTGCATTCTGCCTTCACTGATCTGACAGGAAATTTGCAAGCCTTCCTGCAGCTCTGTGTGTGGTGTCTAGTGCAAATGACTCAAGAAGCTAACTCTTGTGTTTGAAGAAACCTTGCACCATCTTCTCTATTTTTTTTTTTTTATGTCCAACCTTAACAAACAGTTGGCAACAGCTGAATAACAGTGAAAGATATAAACTTCTGTAACCCCTGTGCAGCAGAGGGTTTGAAAGAGTGTGCTGCTTAGCAACCCTCAACCTGAGAAGCCGCAGAGGAAATTGGTGAGCTTCCAGTGAGTGCAGAGTGGCCATGGAGATGTGCCAGGACAAGGAGATTTGGGCGAAAGGTGTTGGTGTAACAGCCCTGATAAATGACTTTCTCAATCTAAATACAGAGATGATTAACTTCAAGTCAGTGACTATTTCTCTAGTGAACAGAGTAATAGATTAATTTCTAAGGCCCATGCAGTTCTACTCCATCTGATGGAAGTAATGGACTTGGAGTATTTGGAAACATACCACTTGGGGGAGCACCTAGGTGGTTATGTAGCCCACAGAACAATCCTTAGAGACCCGCAGAACACATGCTCTATCCTAGAAGTAAATCAGCTGAGGGAGAGCCATGGGTAACGCTGAATATCAGAGTACCTTGGTTATATTCTCAGGCTTGAGTTAAATTTGAGTTTGCAGTTTGTGTAATTGCGAATTTCGTTTTGGCGTGCAGAGGGAACTGATTTATATATGTAACTTTAGAGACCTGAGTTCTCCTCCCTGGCAGAAGAACACAAAGCCAAGCTCAGTAGTGACATTGTTGCCTTCCGGAAATATTAGCAACAGTCTTTCGAAGAGATACACTTAGAATTCTGGCTTTCAGCCCAGTATTACTTTCCTTCAGTTGCAGGGTGTCTTACGCAGAGAAATTTTCCTCTCACATTTCATCTTCTCTGCACCAGGCACATGAGGAGGTGTGAAATTCGGCTATCTGTGAAGTTAAAGACTTGCATCCTAAGAGACGAAATGCAAAATGTAGCCCACTGACTTGAGGTGAGATTGTCATTTTCTGGATTTTAAACACCCTTGCAGCATTCCCATCACTTAGGCCAGCGTTTTTCATGATATGGTGTCTCTTGTAAAGCAGCAGACCCCAGGCTCAGGCCTGTAAAGAGGTTTTAGTGTGGCTGACTCTTTGTCTGCCTCACTGGTTTCTACAAAACCAGGAAGATTTGCTGTGAGATCCCATATTTCTGGTCAGATGCTTGCCTCTGGGCATCAGCTCTTGTGTTCCTGCAGAGAGGTGAAGTGAGAGCTGCTGGAAACAGGGACAATCCCAACAAGAATGCCGGTAAGAAGTGATTCACAGAATCATTATGGTTGGAAAGGACCCTCAAGATCATCTAGTCCAGCCAATCACCCTACACTACTCTTATCTCTAAATCATCCCCTGAAGAAACACATCTATCCTCTTAAAAACCTCCAGGGATGGTGACTCCATCACCTCCCTGGGCAGCCTATTCCAATATCTCACCACTCTTTCAGTAAAGAAATTCTTCCTAATATCCAATCTAAACCTGCCCTGTCACAACTTAAGCCCATTCCCTTTAGTCCAGGGAAAGGGCTCTTGCAGACCTCACAGCAGAGACCTTTTGTGTTGGTGCTCTGAATGCATGTAGAAAGTGAAAGAGATGGTCCCTCATGCCTTTCTTGCCTCTGACGTGTTTCTACTGCCTCTCTTGCATGAGATCTTGCAATTGAATTGTGGAGAAGTGTGTCAGACTACCCTGCTGGCTAAGTGGATAATCAGTTTCCAAAACATAAACACATTAGTTTTCCTCTAAATGTGCTATCCTCAGTAAAAAAGTGGCCAATCTTACACGGGTGAAGCCAATTTTTGCCCATTGATGGTATTCAGTTGGTATGTACATTCAGATTGTATGCCCTTTATCTCATGTTATTGCAAATGCTCTTCAAGGAACTGTTAAGGCTCTCATGACTTCCCAGCCACCATAAAAGTACATATCACGTAGGTGTAAAGGGGAGCAAGTAATCATTTTGCCATCATTTATTCTGTATTTCTTCTGTGTTTCTCAGAAAAATCTTAACAGCTCTTTTTAGTCAATGCTGTAATGTCTATCTCTGATCCTGGCATAGCTGGGGTCAGCTAGTTTCTGGATGTAGATGTAGATGTAGATTTTTTTGTATTTATATAATATACTTCTAATTACATTTATATTTATTTCTAAATAATACTAAAGATATGTTAATTCACATTTTTCTGAAATTGGGTTTTTTTACTGGGTATATGCTGGCCAGCCAAAGAACAAAAAAGAACTAACAACCCCCCACATTTTAAACATAGAGGAAAAAAAATATTGTTAAAAAAAAGATAAATCAGCATTTTGTCAGAACTGAAATGTTTCCTTATAAACTGCAACTTTTTTCTGTTAGCCCATGTAACATGCTATTCTTAAGAATGGAGATAAGTATGAGTCACAAGCTCTTTTGATACAGAGAAGGACAACAATCATTTAGACGAGATACTTCTTGGATGGATTAAAGAAATCCTCATTAGCTTTAATTTGATCCTAGTCCATCTGACTTACAAAATATTTTGTTTTCATGTGCTTCTCCAATTTAGCTAATTTTGCTTGCATTCTATTGTAAGTTGTTTTTTTAAAAAAATACTTAATTATTTCTCTGCCACAAAAGTGCAATGCTGTTGATGCAAATCTTCATAGCTGATAGGAAAATAGGAGCTATTAATTAATATTTAAATTATTTTCCAATATTTACTAGGTATTTTGAAGCTTTTGCTGAAATTATTACGTTGTCCCTCATCTGGGACATGGTGCATACTACAATGACCTTTTGCAACAATTGTGTTTACTTAACATTTCAAAGTAAAGTTTTCAATCTATCTTGTATGACATGAAAAATGTTTTCCTACGTAAGAAACATCAGTCTTCATCCACATTTCCTGTATGAAGGTCAGACTTATGAAGCAGTATCCTCATTTCTTTCTGTGCATTTTTAATATAATTTCTTTTACCAGTGAGGACATAAAATAACTGTCATTGTCAGACACTCTATTTATTTTGCTTTCCAAAGCGTAGCATAATAGCGCTTTCTGTCTCTTGCCATATGGTGAAAGCCTGTTCCAGTCACAGGTAGCTGTACTTATGGCTTTGCTGAGTGCAAGACCATTGGTGGGTAGTACTGCACATATACTTCATTGCTGCTGCATTTCAGCTTTATCCTAACTCAGGAGGGGCTTCTCAGCAGGCAATCGTCTGGTTCCAATGCAGGACAAGTGTTACATGCCATGGGGATACAGAGGTGGGGTGGTATCTCCCATGATCCCAAAACTCAGCATTGCCACCCAAACACTTGCTCTTCCATGACTGAAACTGCAGTAGGTCTGCAAACCCTCTAGTGAAGGTCTTTACTGCAGAGCTGATCTGCCAAAACTGCACAGCAGCCAGCAATGGCTTGCTGGGCAGCAGTGCTGTTGGAGGAGTCTGTGCCCTCACCCTCATGATATGATGAAGCTCAGAGGAGTCATTAGTCAAGCTCTATGGGAAAAGAAATATTAGAAGTATAAGGACAAGCAAAGAGATATCTTCAGATTGAACAGTGAAAGAAGACATAAAGAAAATGTGCAGGGAAAAGAGACCTGATTTGAGCTGCAGCCTCAGCTGACCAGTCAGTTGGAATGAGGCTTTTCCTGAGCTGCTGCAATACTCCCAGTCTGTTTGGGTTGAACCCATTAGTTTTCATGTTTTCAACCAGTGTAGTAATGGTGGTGGCACAGCACAAGAAAACTTGCAGCCTCACACTGTGTGATGCAGTGAAAACAGCAGCAAATTCAATGACAACAGGAGCATAATTTCTGAGGTTTTTTTGAGGAGGACTGGCAACACAGAGGAAATTAGTGCTCCAGCACCCTATGCACAGCTTCCTGGGAGGATCTAGGGCAGAGTTAGGATATGACCCTACAGACAGCTGCAAAGCTATTAACTTCTGAGTTGAAATGGTGGGTGGCATCTTCAGTAGCAGACAGAAGGCTAAGGAGTGCAGGATGGGAGGAGGAAGCTAGGGATAAAAAAAGAAAGGATACAGCAAAAAAGAATTTCAGCATCAGGGAAAAGGATTCTTTAAAAATATAGGGTGGTTGCTGGAAGAGGCATAGATGATTTCTTTTTCCCAGAAACAGTATTATTTTACAAAGAAACCACTATGTAAAACCCTGTGGAGACCAAATGGGGATCTTGTGCATGCTGCATCTTCTCAGTCAGCCCCAAGGGAGGAGGCAGTATTAACCACAGTAAGCTACTTGGACATATGTCCACACTATATAAAAAAAAAGGGTCTTTTTAGCATCAGATTCCTCTTCAAGTCAAATAACCTCTTCTGAAATGACTTTTAGCAGCAAATGCAGAGACAGTTTAACATGACATTGGCTAAACAAAATGTCTTATCTTTGTCTCACAGCTTCTCCAGGTTAACACACAGGAACAGGAAAGAAATCCAAGGAGTTAGTTTCTGGAGGATGTCCTCTGAACCTTTCTTTTCCTCTGTTATATAATCCCTGAATGATGTCTTTCAGTATTTTCAGCTATAAAGTGTTAAGACAGATTCTATGCAAAATCTGCATAATCAGAAGACAGCTTCACTTTCCATTCTTCAGAATTAGGAAAAAAACAAACCAACAAACAAACCTGGAGTGTATTTCACTGTGGAGAAACAGGCACAATGAAGTAGATTACTTTCACAGCACCTTCTTAAGCTGCTAAATTATTAAAAGGAAGAGAAATTGGAAAGTAGTACCTTTAAAAAAANATAATAGGAACAATGATTTTCAGAGCTGTGTACAGTATGTACAGAAAGGTAATAGTTTTCTCCATTAATTTTTAAATCATTCTCCTTCTGTAGTTAAGGCGTTATTTTTCAGGCTATATCCTTTGTACGGAGGCTGTAATGTTGCCTACTGTGCAAGAGAAAGAGGAGAGAAAAGAAAAAAATAAATTCAGTAGAGGCCAAATCATGTTCCTACAAAATTAATGGAAATTTGTTCCATTGTCTTCAACTGAAGAAAAACACTGAAACACAAACCCTAGTAATTTTACCTTCTGTAAATGTTGAGAAATCAAGCATGACACTGAGTTTAGGGATGGAAGACTGCTTGTTCATATGCCTGCATTCATGTAAGAAAATCTGTTTAATTTAAAAAGAGTATTTCAAATTAATAGATGGTAATCTGATCATTACCCCTCCTGTCTGTAATGCTACAGCCTGATCGAAAGAGAGGTGACATAGCAAGTTCTGGGCAAAGCCTAAAGTTCCTGAATTTAAGCTGTGTGGAGTGATGAAGAGTGTTTTACTAATAAGAAAGATCCTGTGCAAAAATCTTTTTTTTATTTGCACTAAAATAGTTTGCTTTAAAATAGTTTGATCTGCTAATGTTAAACATTTAAGTACCTAGTTGTCAACAGGGGAAGAAAACCCCAAACCAACAACAAAACCAAACACCAGTTACTTTTCTTTTTTTTTTTTTCAAAAATACTAATGGTTCAAAAGCATACAGTTGAATATATGTGGGAAGTAGGAGGTAGCAAGGATCTTTAATCAACTAGAGTTTTATCAACTACTATCAACTAGTGACCTTTTTAGCAAGTATCAGACTAAAACCATAAATTCCCAACCCTGAGAAAACTCCTTTGCCACAAGCATCTTCAAATATATAGGTTGTCCCAGTGGCTTAGATGGGATCACTCTTATAGTTGAAGTATAGCTGGACATGAGTGTGTCACATCTTCTCATGTGTAGAGCTGCTGCAGAGGCAATGTTGAGGTGAAAACTACCCAGTGAAGGCCCTTTCTGTCCCAGCCCAGGCCTTCACCTCCAAGTGAGTAAGAGAGAGGTTGCTGAGTCAACCAGCTTTGATACTGTAGTTAAAACCCGTCAACAAAAGAGGTTGACCTAGTTATGTTTAAAAACCACCAGTGCTACAGCAGACATTACAGCAGCTGGTAGTGAAATACTCAGTGACTAGAAAGAATCAAGAAAAGTCAAGATAAATATGATTATAATGACAAAACATGAAATTATTGATTTTTGTGACTCAGTTGCAAAATCTAGGTGGAAGTGGTGACCTCCATTTGCAAACACTTCTGTAAACTGGAGTGATTCTTCTTCACCTTACTTAACACTACTTACATAATCAGACTCAAAAGGTACTCAAATGACATACACAAGCCAAGTAAATCTAAGATAGTTAAACCCATAAAATACAGGTTTTTCATAGAATCATAGAATGCCTTGAGTTGGAAGAGACCCATGAGGATCATTGAGTCCAACTTCTGTCTATGCACAAGAGTATCCCAAAAATTACACAATGTCCCTGAGGACATTATCCAAATGCTTCTTGAATTGTAGATGTGCAAGCAACAGCAGTAGTAAAATAAGCTGATCAGCACCACTCACACTCAAGCAGCTCTTTGGTTTTGAATGAGAAAAAGATGCAAAACTTGAATCTGTTGACCACAAATGCCTTTGATCATCAAGTGAGTGTCCTATGCAAGAGGAATATTTAGAGCTGTGTCGCACATACAGCTCCTCAGAAGCCACCCCTCAGAGAGAGGGAATCTCCCCCACACTTGAAGAAACAGCAGTCTGCGTAAGTTTTGAAAAGCTTGTTTGAATATACATCACAATTTGATTCTGCCTTGTTACTCCTAAAAGCATTTGGAAAGCTAATATTATTCTTCCATACATGTCAGGCAATATGTTCTATAATTCCAGCAGAAATGTCTAGCAATATATACAGGGAAAACTGAGTATCTTGTAGGACCCATGAGTATCCTATAGATAGTAGAGTAACCAGCCTTCAAATGAAGGTGCTTGTCACATCAAAACAGTCAGAACTGATTAAAGCATTCTTGGTTTATTGGGATTGTCTCAGTACCCCACAGATTAAAACAGAAACTAGTTTAATAGGACACATGAACAAGATTTGACATCTTACTTTTTTTTAAACTGATAAAATTGGATGTTTGCAAACTGGGTATGATTAACCAGATCTGATTGTACTTAACAATGGTACTATAGGATTTTTAACAAGGTTCTTGAAGTTTTCAGTGTATTTTTGATGGTCAATTTTCTGCGGTGAAGTTACCCTGAAGGTGGTGGCAACGTCCTTTCAGGGCAGGAGTTTGTTCCTGATCTGCTTGTGGTCTGGACCAAATGTAACTGCCAATAAAGTTAGTGGTGGATACCAGCTTCAGAATTGCAGACCTTATAAACAAAGTAGCAAGCATGTACATCAACAAGCTTTGTTTTGGAGCAGAATAGAGTTGACAAGATCTCCTTAATGTCAGGCAAGAAATCTTGGGGGTGGCGCCCTGATTTTTCAGTCTCAAAACATCTCTGAACAGCTATTTGCATCTCTCCAAGAATGTCTAGGACAAATAGAACTCATGAAGGAAGATAAGAAGTTGCTGATCAGAGAGGAGACAAAGTTTATAGAAAGTCCAGCGACAAAATAATACAGAAATAACCCCCCTAAACTTTGCAGAAGCATCATACTCATTTGAGTTAAGAGTTATGGTTCCTTGTGCACAGCATCAACTCTTTTAACAAGTCTGCTCCACGAAACACTTGTATCTGAAGCCTCTATAGATAGTTTAATGGGCTATATGTAAAAGAGAGATTTTTTAAAAGTCATCTTTTCTCCAGATTACTGACTGAATTCAAACGCAGGTCAAATAGCTGACACCATCTGAAAACACTAAAAGCATAATGTAATATACGTTATATGAAGCAGAAGCTGCCAACAATCCGACAGCAGTGCTGCAGTCAGTCTAAAGATGAAATATGAACATTTTGAAGGGAGAATTGATATTTTTTCTTAGATAAAATTATGGAGTTGGATGAAGTGGGTAAGTTTTAGGGCTAACCTTTCCTTCATCTGCTCTGGCCTAGCAGTAACAAACTTCTAACTCAAACAGATAGGATGCAAAAGGCGGTAATTCAGTCTGAAAGAGACACTGCTCTAAGGTTCATTGTTATCCTCATTTCCCATCATATCCTAAACCTCCTGTGCTCTGTAGATGCAAAAATGTATTTCTCACTTTGCCCTTGGGAACTACCATGTCTCTCTGCCCTGGCTAATAGCCATCTTCTCCTCTCCATAACTTCTGCTGTTTTATCTATCTCTGCTTCTGCCCAGCAGATTCATGTGCAAGTACTTCCTGGGTGAAAGAACGGTGGGAGTAGACAGCACTGACAATCCTGTTGCTTATTTTTGCAAAGCTTCCAAAGACTTAATCTCTTGAGGCTTTTTCCCTCCAGCCAGGTGAGGAGGAAAATGGTAAATGAGCAACCCTCCCATATGACACGAGACAGTCCTCAGGAAATTGTGCCAAAAAAAAATTGCAATGCTTAATTTTTTTCTTATTGAGTACTCTGTAGTCATCTTTTCTAGCATCCAGGGGAATGCCCAGGGAAGTGGTGGAGTCACAGTCCCTGGAGGTGTTTAAGAAGCGTATGAACGTCTTACGTAGGGATATGGTTTAGTGGGCATGGTGCTGCCGATAGATTGACAGTTGGACTTGATGGTCTTAGAGGTCTCTTCCAACCTTAATGATTCTATGGTTGTAGCACAGCTGAGCCTGCTCCATCCACTATCTGCCAGAAGAACTGGAGTTTGCCTCTTCTTTTTTTTACATTGCTCTCATATATGTAATAACCAGTAACAAGCAGCACTACACGAGCCTCTGACTAGTCACATCAAAGACTGTCTTAAATGACATTTGCTGAGGTTGCAGTGAACTCACTTGTGCAAATCTCTCCACAGGCACTGCACCTCATCTCACACACTCCTATGTAGGCTAGATAAGAAATTAAGATATATTCTCACAAATCTACATGGAGCATTTGTAAGTAGTGCCCTCCAGCTGCCTGCTACTCCCCTGCAGTGTAAGGACTACACCCCTAAGCTGAAGCAGGTGCTGATTGTAAGAGATGCCTCTGTATGGAGGGATATGAACCAACAAGTTTTAAATATATTATTACTGATATTGTTATACAGCGGTAGTTGGACAAGACATGGTGCACAGTATGACAAAATCAATGTTTAGAAACATTAATGTTTGAAAGCTAAGCCCAGATAATGGTATTTAAATGTATTTTTGCTGAGTGGTGAAGGACAGATTTGTGAATTGAGTAGTCCTTTATTTCTGTTCTTCTTAGAGGCTGTATGAAGCATGGTATTATTCTGTGATGTCTTCCACTCAAATTACATCTTTTTAATGTGTTACACCTTCTTTGCCTCGAGGGTCTGGCAGATTCCCATGTTGTACTTTATTGCCACCCAAAAACCTTGAGGGCTCAAGGCCTGCCCTGGCCTCCAAGGGGCTGCCAGTCACCTGGCTGCCCCAACTTTGACCTCTGCAAAGCCTGGCCCATTGTTTTTTCTATGCCAGGAAGCTACACACCCCCTTAAAGAAAAGAGTTCCTTCTTTCTCATCTCATTGTCTCAGGGAAACAGAATCACAGAATCTTAGGAGTTAAAAGGGACCTCTGAAGATCGTCTAGTCCAACCCTCTGGCAGAGCAGATTCTCCCAGAGTATGTTGCACAGGATGGCAACCCGCCTAGGCGGGTTTTGAATGTCTGCAGAGATAGAGACTCCACCACTTCTGTAGGCAGCCTGTTCCAGTGCTCCACCACCCCTAAAGTGAGGAGGTTCCTCCTTATATTTAGAAGGAACTTCCTATATTTGAGTTTGTGTCCATTGACTCTTGTTCTGTCACTGGGCGCTGCTGAAAAATGCCTTGTCCCATCCTCCTGACACCCACTCATTAAGTATTTATAAGCACTGATAAGATCCCCCTCAGCCTTCTCCTCTCCAGGTTAAACAACCCCAGCTCTCCCAGCCTCTTGCCATAAAAGAAAAGTTCTCATCCCCTAATCATTTTTATAGCCCTGTTCTGCACCCTCTCTTTTAAGTTCCCTGTGTTTCTTGAACAGGGGAAACTAGAACTGGACACAGTACTCCAGATGCAGCCTCACAAGGGCAGAGTGGAGGAGGAAACTACAAGTGAATGATTCAGTGAATGTCCAGAAGGAGCTCTCAAACCCAGTGTGCAGATCAGAAGGAAGGTGTCATATCTGAAGTCCAGTTGTCCACCACATAGGCTGTTTGATGGGATTTGCAAGGAAGCTTGTTGTTGGCCCAAAGAAAATTATACCAGAGCATTCTCTTTTTCATTGGTTCCTGCTCCCGTTGGAGATTTGAGGTATGTCTGTAAAGCTTTTGTTCAGCTGGAAAGATTGGGTGTGCTATGGTGTAGACTTCCATTTACTATTGTATTGAAGGATATGGGCATGTGGAGGGTCCTAGGTATATTTTGAGGAGGTATGATAGTCTGAGTATTACTAGAACAGTTGAAGCCCGAAATTCAAAGTAAGCAACTCTCTGATTCCCCTTTCATAGAATCATAGAATCCTTAAAGTTGGAAAAGAAATCTAAGATCATCAAGTCCAACTGTTAACCAAACGCCACCATGCCCACTAAACTGTGCCATGAAGTGCCATGGCTACACATTTTTTTAACAGCTTCAGGAATGGTGAATCCACCATTTCCTTAGGCAGCTTGTTTCAATGCTTAACAACTCTTTCTGTGAAAAAAAATTTCCCAATATGCAGCCTGAACCTCCACTGCTGCAACTTGAGGCCATTTCCTCTTGTCTTATCATTAAACACCTGGGAGAAAAAATTGACCTCCATCTCACTACAACTTCCTTTCAGGTAGCTGCAGAGAGTGAAAAGGTCTCCCCTGTACTTCCTCCAGACTAAAGAACTCCAGTTGCCTCAGCCACCTCTCATAACACTTGTGCTTGAGAACCTTCACCAACTTTGTTGACTGTGTCTTTATTGTAGCAAGAGGCCCAAAACTGAACACAGTATTCGAGGCGCAGCTTCACCGGTGCCAAGTATAGATGGAAAATCTCTTCCCTAGTCTTGCTGGCTGTACTTCCTCTGAAACAAACCAGGATGCTCTTGGCCTTCATGGCCACCTGGACACACTGCTGCCTTACGTTCAGATGGCTGTCAATCAACATCTGCAGGTCCTTTTCCTCTGGGCAGCTTTTCAGCCACTCTTCCCCAAGCCTGTAGCATTGCATGGGGTTAGTGTGACCAAAGAGTAGGACACAGTACTTGACCTTGTTGAACATCACAGAGTTGGCCTCAGTCCATTAATCCAGACCCCTTTGTAGAGACTTCCCACTCTCAAACAGATCACCATTCCCACCTAATTTGGTGTCTTATTGAGGATGGACTTTATCCTTACTGTCTTACTCTGTAGTCTTACTGAGGATGCACTTGATCCTGTCATCTAGATCATTGATAAAGGTATTAAACAGGATTGGCCCAACACTGAACACTGGAGAACCACTCGTGACCTGTCACCACCTGGATTTAATTCCATTCACTACAAATCTCTGGGCTCAGCCATCCAGCCAGTTCCTTACCCAGCAAACAGTACACCTGTTAAAGCCATAAGCCACCAAATTCTCCAGGAGGATGCTGTGGGAGACAGTGTCAAAGGCTTTACTAAAGTCCAGGGAGACAACAGCCTTTCCTTCCTCCAATAATCATAAAAGAAGATCAGGCTGGTCAAGCAGGACCTGCCTTTCGTGAACCCATACTGGCTGATCCTGTTACCCTGTTTTTCCTGCATGTGCTGTGTGATTATAGTCGAGACAATCTGCTCCATAAAATTCTGTGACACTGAGGTCAGGCTGACAGGCCTGTAGTTCCCAGGATCCTCTTTCTGAACTTTCTTGTAGATGGGTGCCACACTGGCTAGCCTCCAGTCATTTGGAACCTCTCCAGTTAACCTGGACTGCTGATAAATGATGGTTTAGCAAGCTCTTCTGTGAGTTCCCTCAGTACACTTGGGCAGATGATGTCCAGCTCCAGAGACTTGTGAATGTCTAGGTGGAGTAGCAGGTTGCTAATTGCTTTCTCCTGAATTATGAGGAGTTTATTCTGGTTCCCGTCTCTGTTCCCGTCTTCCAGCTCAGGAGGCTGAGTACCCTTAGGATAACTGATCTGACTACTAACAACAGAGGCAAAGAAGACATTAAGAACCTCAGCATTTTCCTTATCATTTGTCACTATGTTCACTGACACTTCAGGTAAAGGATAGAGATTCTCCTTGGCGCTTCTTTTGCTGTTAATATATTTGTAAAAACATTGTTATCGTTTAAAGGTGGAGGCCAGATGAAGTTCTAGCTGGGCTTTCACCTTTCTAATTTTCTCTCTGCATGTCCTAACAACATCCTTGTACTCTTTCTGAGTTGCCTGTCCGTTCTTCCAAAGGTAATAAACTCTCTTTTTTCCCTGAATCTTTCCAAAAGCTCCCTGTTCAGCCAGGATGGTCTTCTTCCCTGCCAGCTCATCTTACAACACATGGGGACAGCCTGTTCCTGTGACTTTAAGATTTCCTTCTTGAAGAAGGTCCCTCCTTTCTGGACCCTTTTGCCCTTCAGGACTGTGTCCCAAGGGACTCTCAACTGATGTCCTAAACATGACAAAATCCGACCTCCAGAAATCTAAGGTAGTAAGTTTGTTGACCCCCCCCTCCTTCATTAAGAATTGAAAGCTCTATCATTTTATGGTCTGTTTGTAAAGAGTACGTCTAGAGGGGCACATTCCCTGATAAGCTTACTTACTAGCTATGTCAGGAACTTATCTTCCACACACTCCTACACTACACTCCAACTCCTATAATAGTGTAGGAATCTCCTAGACTGTTTCCTCTCTGCTGTGTTTTATTTCGAGCAGGTGTCTGGTAAGTTGAAGTCCCTTATGAGGACAAAGGCTAGTGATTATGAGAGTTCTGCCAGCCACTTACAGATTGCTTTATCTGCTTATCCTGATTGGGTGGTCTATAACAGACCTTCATCAGGTTGCTTCCCCTGATCCTTATCCATAAGCACTCAACCTTATCATCACCATCATAGAGCTGTATACAATTCAAACACTCCTTAACATACAGAGCCACCCCATGACCTCTCCTTCCTTCAGTATCCCTTCGGAAGATATCAGAAGCCATCCATTGTGGCACTACAATCATAGGATTCATCCTGTCATGTTTCCTTGGTAGTGGCTACATCATAGTTTTCATGCCACATAACAGTTTCCGTCTCCTCCTCTTTGTTGCCTGTGCTGTGTGCATTAGTGTAGATACACTTCAGTTGGGCTATTGATCTCACCTCCAGTACTGGCATACCACCCTTAAGTCCATCTCTAGTGAGGCCAGCTTTCACAGAATCACAGAATCACAGAATATTAGGAGTTGGAAGGGACCTCGAAAGATCATCTAGTTCAACCCCCCTGCCACAGCAGCATTCCCTAGACCAGCTCACACAGAAGTGCGTCCAGATGGGTTTCGAATGTCTGCAGAGAAGGAGACTCCACAACCTCTCTGGGCAGTCTGTTCCAGTGCTCCGGCACCCTCACTGGGAAAAAATTTCTACGTGTATTCACACGGAATCTCCTATGCTCCAGCTTACAACCATTGCCTCTTGTCTTGTCACTGGGCTTCACTGAGAAGAGCCTGACCCCATCTTCCCGAAACCCATCCTTCACATATTTAAAAGCNTCCTTCCATCCACCAGGACCCCCAGATACCTTTCCACTTCACTGCTCTCCAACAGCTCAGTCCCCAGCCTATACTGATCCATGGGGTTGGTGTTTCCCAGGTGCAAGACTCGACCCCCTTTCCTCTTTGAACTCTGTTTAAACTTCTCCTAACAGAAACTAAATACATGGCAGGACTCATTGGGTAGAAATACAGTGAGATGGTTCTCATGGAAACCAGGTGAAAAAATAGCTTAGAAAATAGCTGAAGGGTACACTGTCAGGAACTGAATAATAGTGACAGGTTGATGCTAATTACCAATCAAAATTTAATTGAGATAAACAGCTGGTTTTGCATCACAGTTACTAGGAATGAGTCAGGGAAAGTATGAAGATCAACCAAGGATTCACATCAGCTTTTCCAACAGAGGTGAAGTAAAACAGTGTTAGTGTATGAGGTACAGACAGCAAAACCAAGAGAGAGTGAGTAGTCAGGCAAGCTGGGAAGATCAGAAGAGGGGAGTCAAGCTGGCATGCATAAGAGGAAGTTTGGGTGCAGAGAGTGAACTGCAGGGTATGTGAGAGAGCAAAGACAAAAAAAATACAGTGTAGCTGGAGAGAACAGGACACAACACTCCACAGACACAAAGGAAGGCAGGCAGTGGGTAAAGTTTTTATGTAGCTATAAGCTAACTAACTTAGGCCACTAATGCCTTTGGAGCCTCAGAAAATATCTGAAACCCTCCTGGGACAGTGCTTCCACTAAAGGCCATTTAGTGTAAGGAGTGCCTAGCCTGCTCTCTCTAAGATTTACATTTCCTCAGCACTTTCGAGTAGTGAGAAATGCATGGTCAATAGCAAGCACTGAGTGAAGAGTGTTTTGAGAGTGAACTCCAGAGCCTCTTGCAATGAAAGGCCATTGGAAAACGTGCAAGCCAAGCACGCTGGCCTGCAGAGATAGGGCCTGGGGTGGAGAAGCTGGAAGGAGAGAGACATACAGTAAGTTGTATAATTCTTGAATAAGTCACACAGAATCACAGAATATTAGGAGTTGGAAGGGACCTCGAAAGATCATCTAGTCCAACCCCCCTGCCACAGCAGGAGTCCCCAGACCAGCTCACACAGAAGCGCATCCAGATGGGTTTCGAATATCTCCATAGAAGGAGACTCCACAACCTCTCAGGGCAGTCTGTTCCAGTGCTCCGGCACCCTCACTGGGAAAAAATTTCTATGTCCACCTACATGTAAGCAAATCAGAGCCCTGGGCATGGTGTTAGGTATGAAAAGGCAAACTGGCAGTCATTTGGTAATGTGGGAACAGAAGATGATCTTTGAAGACTACTCAAAGTTGGTCAATATTCAGAAGAAGGCTCTACCCCATACTTTAGGGGAAAAGCTTACCAGTGGTCCTGAGAAAGGATGTGACTGCCGTTAAAGCCACCACTGTTTTAAAACATGCTTAAGCTGTGTTCCTCTTTTTGCTACAAGGTGCCTTCCAGGCCTCCACAGTCACGCAGGGGTTTTTTGTGATGTACCCAAGAGCAATTTTTCTGAGAGACAGACTACTCAGATTCTGTTCCTACAAAAGAAGTCTGTGGGTGAGTTTAAGTGGCTAAGCTGCAGAGGACTGGAAGTGCCTTTGTAGATATAGCTTTGTTCCATAGCAAAATAATTTATTCCAGGAAGGCCTTTTTTTGAAGGTCTAACCAGCTCTAAACTGGAGCTTGTGCTGCCATAGCAATGTAATTTCAAGAAACCATCTCCTTAAGACACTTGATGATACCTTCTGGTGTCTAGGGTCAGATTATTCTTTGGCAATATGTTTACCATGATGCTGGCTTCCCTCAGAGGGAGGAAAATTTAGGGGATGGCCATGTCCACATCTCTCTGGTTGTCTGCAGCAGTCGTGGCACTCTGTGTGTCTGTCCAGGTTTGCAGGTAGAGAAATAGTTGACACTGTGAGACACTGCAGGACACAGATGGGAAGAGTAGACATATCTCTCATCCCCTCTTTCTGATTGTTTTTACCCAGGCAGAGGTAAACACAATCCATACTCAAATTATAAAATATTACTAAGGCAAAAGTGAATGGTCTTTCTTGGCCATTGTAATTAGAGTTCAGGAGCCTCAGCCCACAGGACAGTACTATCCTCTGCAGAATATCAAGTCCAGCAATAGGAATCAACAAACAACTCTGGAAGAAATCTATTGAAAAACATATATTAATACAATAACATAATAAATAATAAATACTGTTAATACTACTGTAAATAATGTAGCATGCTAGATTTGTGTAATAAATAATACATAAATATGTAATCATCCTTTGAAATAATATAAAATTAGCAATTGTGTGATGAGCCTAACCTATTAACGTGCTTCAGGAGAAGCAACTTATAAGTTATTTAGAGTCTGAATTACTGTGGCACTGTAATAGTTTAGCCGAGAGTAACATCAGCAGCACGACATGAGGATTCAAAGGAGCACAGTTGCCTATTGCCTTACAAAGCAAACAGTGCTGCACTTCTCAATTTTATGTTCAGGGCTAAAGGTCAGTTGATCTACTAGGTGTGCCATGATTTTTTGTTTAAAAAAGTTAATTTACAGCTGACTCAAGGCCTTGAGCAAATTGTTTTCCAACAGCTGAGATAAAATAAAGCAACACAGGCAGCCAGCAGATTTAACAGAATATAAAGATCATTCCTGTGGTAGAACAAAACAAATACTCTGGGCTCCAGCAGGGAATCCTGTTTGTCTCCATACCCAGTGTCCTCATAACACTTTTTATCTCCAAGCACCTTACAAACTTGGGCCAATTAATATGCATACAGCTCCTTTGGAGTCAGCCTGCTTTATTTGCTCTTGTTTCCAGAGGGAGAAAAGGGTACACAGATATTGAGAGCAGATTGCTTAAGATTTCCACTATGCTTAGCATAGACTAGTTAGTGATGCCATTGTATCTGTGGCCAGACTCTCTGAAGATCAGTATCAAAACTCTTCATACTTTTTGACAAGATCTGCCACACGTTTCAGGGCTGAATGACAGGGGAACTCTAATGAGGATAGTCTCTGAATGATTCATTCAAAACCACAGCAACACATTGCTTACTAGAAGAAAAGTATTTACACAGCTTAAAGCAACCATGGGTGGCTTTCAGAACTGACCAAAGAATTTTCAAAGGCATTTGGGCTTTGAAAATTACAAGTGTTTACCTGGTAATATTTTCACAAACATTTAAGCTAGGGAAGTAGCCAATTGCTATCCCTTAGGCACAGGGGAGTTTATTGCAGCCACAAATCTCGAACACAGGTATGCTGTAGTGATCATGCCTCAACAGGTATAGCCATGACTTCCCCAAGGGTTAACACACAGTGCAGACAGGGCTCAGGACTCCTGCTTTTCAGGCTTTCAGATTTCAGCAATAAATAAACTCAGCTACTTAAGATAAACCCTACCCTACTGAAGCTGGTGAGAGCTTTGCCACTGAGTGATATGGGTTGAGAAACCTCCTAAGGAATGCAGATGTTTTGCAAGCTAGATATTTTTTTCTGAATTAAAGACTCTAGAGAATATATTGAAAGGGAATAATCTTTGCAGGTAGAAGGCAAGAAAGGAAGAAGAAAACCTTGATACTTGTTTCATTCAGGTCCCTGTGCAAATCTGTAATTAACTTTTAAGAAATCTGTAGCAAATAACTCAGTTGTGGAACACCTTTGGAGATATATTAGAATCCAGTTCTAATTTTTGCTTTCAGTGATGATTGATTTTTTTTCTGTTTTTTTATTTTTTTTTAGCTAGCTTTCACTGGCTTCATAAAAACTTGGAAGCAAAAACATTATGGTATTGTCCTTGCATTGCAGTTTTGCTCCTTTGTTAATTTTGGACCGAGTCCTACAGTGTAGAAAAATTATTGAACTTAGTTTTGCTTAGGTCTCTAATTCCTGTAGCTCCTCTATTACCATGTGGCAGGGCACCCTATAGGCATGATAAATAAATAATACAACACTGAGAGCTGTAACAAATCACAAAATACATTATTAAAAAATTAAGAAATAAATATCCCTATCTTACTTAAATAGAGATTGATTTTACAATGTGGAATGCCGAGGAGAGCTGCTGGAAACATGTGTGGGCCTGGGGACATGGAGAACACACAGTAATGGGGGATTTGTTCCCCCAGATAGAAAAATAAAAAAACCCAGTGAACAGATGTGTTTGTCAAATGGAAACTGAGCTCCTCTGTTTGTCTACAACCCAGGTACAATGCAGCACTCATTTCGGCCCCTTTCTTCAGTTGGATGCTGTGGTTGCACAATGAAAACCCCGAAAAGACATGACCTGGCACACCAAGCTTGCTCTTTACATCTTAAATTGCTCAGCAGAATGCAAGAAGAGGCTTTAGAAGTGAGGAGGAGGTAATAACACTCCTTGGATTGCTGAGATATCTTTCAGCAATGATCCTCAAACCTTGGGAGAAGGTCCCTGGATGGGATGTTGAGCTGTTGGGGGGATGATTGACCTGGTTTGGGCCCTTTACCCCCTTGTTTCACTGAATCCTTGGGCAGAGGTTTAACCACTGGTAGGGCACAAGGAGGAGCACTTAAGAGTGGCTTGCTTCTCCTTGTGCCCTACTATGTCCAAACCTCTACCCCAGGTTACAGCAAGGTGGTAGGAACGTGGAGCACTGCTGAATGGCAACATCTTTCTTTCTGAGTAGAAGGAGGAACCATAGGCTCAATGCTTCATTCAAAATCTTGCAGCTCAAGTCAAGCCCTAATCTCACTAAAGTTGCCCTTTTCTCCATCCTTCAGGCACCTTTTTACTTTTATTCACTAGCAGCAAAAGAGGCTTATGGAAAACTGGCAATTCACTCCTGTGGAGCACAAGGACCTGCAACAGGCCCTTACTTTGCTCAGCACAGCACTCCTCACTGTGTATATGCTTTTCTTAGAATATAGCATCCCTGTTGTGCACTCACAGAGCCATGCAAAATCATTTTGAGTAAAGCTCCTTTCCATTGCTGAATTTAAGAATCAATACTAAGACCTTACTCTCGCATGTTTTTGTCAGTAGACATGCTTTTAATAGCATTTTACTCACTCATTATCTGTGACTTCTTCCAGTCTTGAAAACCTCCAAGGAGGATTTCCTGCATGCCCAGAAAGCATGTTCCTGCACTGAATTTTTCACCTAGCAAAGGAATTTTCCTAATGTCCATTCTGAGTTTCCCAAGGTTCAACGTGCAGCCATTGACTCTTTCTGTGTTACCTTCCACTTTTAGGAAGAGTTGGGCTCTGTCATTTTTGTATGTCCCCTTTGGGTGGTTGTAGGTGATCACCCCTTTGCCCCCTTCTCATGTGATTGAATATCATCTCCTCAAGATGCTCCCGGATGGTCATGTCCAACCTGGTTGTCTTACCCAAACCACATTTTCAAATCCCTCCTTAGCTGGGCTCTATCCTGCATGAAATCTCACCAGTGCTGAGTAGAGAGGAATAAAAGCATCCCTTGACCAAAAGCTTTGCTGTTTATGGTGCGGCTCATTGGGCATCTGGCCTTGTTCACAGAGCAAACATATCCAGCTATCTCAGCCTGCATGTCCTGGGGTCCTCTTCAGCAGGGTGGTGACCCAGCCTGACACTTTCTTAATGTGCTATGCTCCTGGTTGTCCTTGTGGCCAAACCCCGTGCTTCTTCTGGCTAAACCTCATAGGGTGACTTGTGGCTTTTAACTCTGTTGTCTTTCAGATTGGCAGCCTCAAGTGTCTGAACATCAAGGTGCTTCTGGATTGAAATGCTGTCATTCCCTGTACAGGTCACTCTTTCTTATCTGGTGTCATCTGCACATATGCTTGGAGGTTGGCTTTCATTGCCAGCATCTAGGCGACTGCTAAACATACTGAACAGCTTCAGACTGGTACCAGAGAAACACAGAAACCTTCCTACACCTAGGCTTCAAAAGGCCACATTTCAGCCTGCTACCTATATCAGTGGCTGTAGAACAGCAGCACAGCTTCACCATCCCCATCAGGACACTGCCAAGTTTTATCAAACACAGTCCTCTATCTCTCTGTTCACCTCCTGTTCCTACACTGCTCTCATCCTCTGCACAGTCTTTCTTGTTGTGAGTGAAGTTTGGGTGTTCAGCCAGACTTTACTGAGATTTCTGCTGAAACTGCCACAGAGATAGCATGGTGTGGTGGTGAGAGTGGCCTTCTGTGAGAGGCATTATTGTCTGGAGAAAAAGACAGACATTATTTGCCCCTAAATAGTAAGGGTTACTTAACTGCTTTCCATGTCTATTCAAATGAGAGAAATGACCTCTCTCACATGAAACTATTATTGGCTTGTACCTCTGTTTGGACTTCATCTCAAAGACAGACTCTTTAATTTAAACATGAAGTAGTGTCAAGTTGTAATGCACATAACTGAAATGGGGGACAATGTTGTGGAGGACCATTTAGCCAACACAGTAGATCTCCTAGTCACTCTGATGCACTATTATAAGCTGGAAAACACTGACAGATAAATACCTTTAAGTAGAGTTTCCTGCAGGCTATTTCTGTTCTGCAGTTCATACTGACAGGTCTGAGCTAGCTTTAGGAAAACCAGCTTGGCTATTGCAAACTTTGCAGTTGTGGGTGGATGCAGCTCAACATAGGTTAATCCCTCAAATATTCCCTCATCTCCTGCATGGGTCTTGCAAGTCACACCAACTCCTCCACAGCCCCAACTACACCATGGGCAGCACCTTGAGCAAAGCTGGCCGATGGCATAGTGAATGCACAGCTTAGAGTTACCTCATACTTCTAAAAAGGAAGGATATTGTGTCCTCAGAATGCAATTCAGCTTCCACTTTTTTCTAGGAGTGTGCTCTGTGGAGGTGGCCATAAGGCAACCACTTGGGCTGTGGTGGTTATGAACAGCTGCCATGATAGACATTGCCAGACTTGTTGAAGATATGGATAGCCAGCCTAAATATCTTCTTTCCATTCCCTCATTTTCACAATTTTATTTTTATACTTTCTTGCAACTATCCCTGTGGTGAACCTACGTTTCTTCCTGGTGCCACAGAAATTTTTAACGTTGCTGATGTATACTGTTTTTTCATACTATTTACATAGGAAACAATAGGCCTGAAAGGCTCCCTTTATTTACAGTTATCCAAATGTTCTGTATCAGACACAGCATCTTTATACATTCATAGAGTTAGACAGTTCTAACTCTAGCTAGAATTGGGGTATATTTTATAAAACATCTGCCACTGATAAGACACCAATCCTGCCAAACCATATGGTAACACGTTATGGCAGCAATTCACAACAAGTATCATTTTGTCATAATTGAGTAGTGAAGTGGATTGTGAACTGGTTGAAGGACAGAAGTCAGAGAGTCGTGGTCATTGGGATGGAGTACAGGGGGAGGCCTGTGTCTAGTGGAGTCCCTCAGGGGTCGGTTCTGGGACCAGTACTTTTCAATCTATTCATTAACGACCTGGATGAGGGAACAGAGTGTGCTGTCAGCAAGTTTGCTGACACTAAACTGAGCGGAGTGGCTGACACACGGGATGGTTGTGCTTCCATTCAGTGTGACTTAGACAGGCTGGAGAGTTGGGCAGGAAGAAATTGAAGGAAATTCAACGAGGGCAAGTGTCGAGTTTTGCACCTGGGAAAGACCAACCCCATGGATCAGTATAGGTTGGGGACTGAGCTGTTGGAGAGCAGTGAAGGGGAAAGGGACCTGGGGGTCCTTGTAGATAGAAGAATGACCGTGAGGCAGCAGAGTGCTGTTGTGGCCAGGAGGGCCAGTGGGATTCTGGGGTGTGAATTAGAAGGGATGTGGTTGGTAGGTTGAGAGAGGTTCTTCTTCCTCTTTATTCTATCCTGGTGAGGCTGCATCTGTAATATTGTGTCCAGTTCTGGGCCCCTCAGTTTAAGAAAGACAGGGAACTGCTTGAAAGAGTCCAGCACAGAGCCACCAAGATGATGAAGGGGCTGGAATATCTTCCTTATGAGGAAAGGCTGAGGGAGCTGGGTCTCTTTAGTTTGGAGACGAGGAGGCTAAGGGGTGACCTCAATTATGCTTATAAATATGTGAAGGGTGAGTGCCAGGGGGATGGGGAAAGGCTCTTCTCAGTGGAGCCCAGTGACAAGACAAGGGGCAATGGTTGTAAGCTGGAGCATAGGATATTCTGTGCGAACACATGTAGAAATTTTTTCCCAGTGAGGGTGCTGGAGCACTGGAACAGACTGCCCTGAGAGGTTGTAGAGTCTCCTTCTATGGAGATATTTGAAACCCGCCTGGACGCACTTCTGTGGGAGCTGGTGTAGGGAATCCTCTTGTGGCAGGGGGGTTGGACTAGATGATCTTTCGAGGTCCCTTCCAACTCCTAACATTCTGTGATTCTGTGATGAATCTACTTCTCTTTGAACTCAGTGTGTCACAACATTGAAACAGCATTACACATACTTCTCAGGAGACATGATGTGATGGGCATTTCCTTTCTTCTGTTTTCACCCTTCCATTGTCTCACAGGGAAACTCTCATCCATCAGCATCTGAAGAGATGGTCATAGTTATTTTAATGTTACAAAAGAACAGAAGAGAACATATTACCCTTTGTGACATGAATATTAACTAGGTAAGATATCTGAAGGGTATTTATTCAACCCATCAATTAAATTTCAGGGTTTCAAAAATAAACATCAGTGGAAGTTTAAAAATATACTCTCCCAGGTGCTATTTTTACAGGGGTTTTATCTGCTGAAATACTTTTGTTTTTAGAGAAGATGGCATTTAACTGTGATAAGAATACATTATGTACTATTTAATAGGATGTTCTAAAATCAATTAACTAGTTAGGTAAAAGGTATTTATCTAAGGGGTTGTCATAAAGGACCAGGCTCTTACAGCAGTGTGTGTGTTTCATCTCAGCAATGTAAGAGCTCGGTCGTTCCTGTCCAGGCAGGTTTTGAATGTCTCCAGAGAAGGAAACTCCACAACCTCTCTGGGCAGTCTGTTTCAGTGCTCTGTCACCCTCGCTGTCAAAAAGTTTTTCCTTTTGTTTACACTAAACGTCCTATGCTCCAACTTGCTCCCATTGCCCCTTGTCCTAACATTCGACGACATTGAGAAGACCCTGACTCCACCCTTCCGACACTCTCCCTTAACATATTTGTAGACAATGATGAGGTCCCTCCTCAGTCTCCTCCATCCTGAAGAGACCCAGCTCTCTCAGGCTGACCTCGTAGGTTAGATGCTCCATTCCCTTAATCATCTTGGTGGCCCTTCACTGGACTCTCTCCAGTGGTTCCCTGTCCTTCTTGAATTGGAGAGCCCAGAAATGGACAGAGTATTCCAGGTGTGGCCTCACCAGCACAGAGTAGAGGGGGAGGATACCCTTCCTCGACATGCTGGCCACGCTCTTCTTAATGCATCCTAGGATGCCATTGGCCTTCCTTGCAGCAAGGGCACACTGCTGGCTCATGGTCATCCTCCTGTCCAGCAGAACCCCTAGGTCTTTTTCCCCAGAGCTGCTCTCCAACAGACCAGCCCTCAGCCTGTCCTGATACATAGGGTTGTTCTTCCCCAGATGCAGGACTTTACACTTGCTCTTGTTAAATAGCATTGCCTGTCCAGGTCACACTGGATGGCAGCACAACCTTGTGGTGTGTCAGCCACTCCTCCTGGTTTTGTGTCATTAGCAAACTTGCTGAGGGTACATTCTATCCCTTCATCCAGGTCATTGATGAATATATTAAATAGCATTGGACCCAATACCAACACTTGGGGACACCACTAGTGACAGGCCTCCAACTAGACTCTACTCCACTGCCCACAACTCTCTGGGCTCTGTCCTTCAGCCAGTTCCCAATCCACCTGAGTGCACAATCGCCCAGTCTGCACTTCCTAAGCTTGGCCATGAGGATACCAAGGGAGACAGCACTGAAATCTTTGCTGAAGTCAAGAAATACCACATCTGCTGCCCATTCATTCAGTTGTGTCATCATAAAAGGCAATCAAATTAGTCAATCATGACTTCCACTTACTCAATCAATGTTGACTATTCGTGATAAGCATCCTTTTCTCCACATATTTTGAGAACAAGCTTTTCTATCACCTTTCCAGGGATGGAGGTAAGGCTGACCAGCCTATAGTTACCCAGTTCCACCTTCTTGCCCTTTTTGAAGACTGGGATGACATCGGCCTTCCTCCAGTCCTCAGGCACCTGTCCTGTTCTCCAGGACCTCTCGAAGATTATGGAGAGTGGCCTAGCAATGACCTCTGCCATCTCCCTCAGCACTCGCAGGTGCATCCCATCTGGGCCCACGGACCTGTGGATGTTCAGTTTGCTCAACTGATCTCTGACTCAAATCTCTTTGACTGAGGCAAAATCTTCCTTCCACCATACTTCTTCTGTGGTCTTGAAGGTCTGGAACTCCTGGGAGCTGGCCTTAGTAGTAAAGGCCAAGGCAAAGGTGCCATTCAGTAACTCTGCCTTCTCTGTATCTTTGATCACCAGGGCACCCACCTCATATAGCAGAGGGTCCACATTCTCTCTAGACTTTTTGCCTCCAACATACTTGAAAAAGCTTTTCTTGTTATCCTTGACTTCCCTGCCAGGTTTAATTCTAAGGAGGCCGTAGCTTTCCTTGTCACATCCCTGCATCCTCTGACAACCCCCCTGTATTCTTCCCAAATGGCCTGCCCCTTCTTCCACGTTCTGTATATTTCTGTCTTCTGCTTAAGTTTATCCAGTAGCTCCCTGCTCAACCATGCAGGTCTCCTAACTCTCTTACTTGATTTCCTACTCTTTCGGATGCACTGATCTTGAACCTGGAGGAAATGGTGCTTGAATATTAGCCAGCTTGCTTGGATCCCCTTACCATCTAGAGCCCTGTCCCACAGGATTTTGCAAGCAGTTCCCTGAGGAGGCCAAAGTTGGCCTTTCTGAAGTCCAGGGTAGCAGTCCTGCTTGTGGCCCTGTGCCTATTGCCCGTGATTCTGAACTTCACCATCTCACAGTCACTACAGCCAAGGGTTCTCCCTACCTTCACAAACTCAACCAGTCCCTCTTTGTTTGTCAATACAACGATCCAGCAGTATTCCTCTCCTTGTTGGCTCTTCTACCACCTGTGTTAGAAAGTTATCATCAATGCTTTGGAGGAACCTACTGGATTGCATGTACCTGGCTGTGTAGCTTTCCCAACAAATGTCAGGGTAATTGAAGTCCCCCATGACGACCAGAGCCTTTGACTGTGAGGCTACAAAAAACCACCTTCCACGACCAGCTCATCTTCCCAGGTGCCACTTAAGAACAGGTTTGAGTCTCTGGTTGAGGAAGGTCTCTCTAATGATGATATGGAGGATAGGCAGCCTGCACCAAAGGTACAGGTTCATGCTCAAGTAAGCATGCTTCTCCATCAGAG
>VWZX01003971.1:0-51666 GCA_013399015.1 Galbula dea
CCTCATAGGGGAGGTGTTCCAGTCCCCTGATCATTTTCATTGCCCTTCTCTGGACCCGCTCTATCAGGTCCATGTCCTTTCTGTGTTGAGGGCTCCAGAGCTGAACACAGTATTCCAGATGAGGTCTCACCAGACCAGAGTACAGTGGCAGAATCACCTCTCTTGATCTGCTGGTCATGCTTCTTTTGATGCAGCCCAGGATGCGATTTGCCTTCTGGGCTGCCAGCACACACTGTTTGCTCATGTCCAGCTTCTCGTCCACCAACACCCCCAAGTCCTTTTCTGCAGGGCTGCTCTCTATCTCCTCAGCCCCCAGCCTATATTGATATTACTAGTAGAACAGTCCTAGTGTGATTGCTCACAGAGTATTTCCAGGGGAAGGAGGCTGTTCAAACTTCATCTCCTCTGTCCGTTTCCTTTCCCTGTTTTGGCACCCCTATGAAACCTCTTCAGCAGTCCTAGTTGCCCTCAAATTTCACACACTACAGTTCTGAAAAGCAACAAGAATTATTTTCTAGAAAAATATTTCTGCATTTCATCTTAGAGATTGCAAATCCTTCAGTTTCATCTAGGAAACAACAGGGAGTGGATTTTGTATATATTTATCAAGACAGATTATATGAAACTCCTGCAAAATGTGCTGTTTGCTATTTAATTTCTTTTTCCAGCAATATTTACCTGTGACCTTCAGGATAAAAAAGCATTTTTCAAAATAAGGCACTGTGGAAGTCCTAGCTTTAAGTAAGAGGCTCCACAGGCACTTCTGTAAATCATACCCTGCAAAGAAGAAAAGGGATTTTGCCAAATAGCTTGAATAGAGTCCAAGTTCCAATTAAAAGTGCTTGAAGGTGAGAAACCCTGTCATTAGCTGATATGCAGTAACATACACATGGTTCTGGGCAACAAAAAAACCCCCTAGTTTTGAGTTGGGGAATTTCAATCAATCTCATTTAGCATAAATTAATAAAAATAACTAATTATTTTGTTATAAAGAAATAAAATGAAATAAAAACCTCAGCTCAACTCCCATCTGCATACCTCTCCTCCATCGTCCTTATTTATCTCTAATAAATTATTAAAGTTTGAGCCAAATTTATGAATTTGCCAAATTTATGGCAGGTATGAGGCTTACAGTCCTGGGACAGAGCTGTCACTGACAGCTTTGCAATCCTCCTGACTTGGGCTGAGCGGCTGCAGTTTGGCTCCATCTGTGCAGGATGCCAATCTTGGGGAATTAAGTGGCACAAAAGACATTCCAGTTGCAAAGTGTGCAGACAACCCATGGCCCTTTTGTGGGTCATGTGTTGTTCCTACAGGAGCGTGAAGCTCTGTGAGACTGGGAACTGCAGTGACAGTAAAACAGCAACTGTCACTACACCAACACACAAGGACTAGTACATCAGCTTATGGCTTAATTGAATTTCTAAGTCGGTAGAACCCTTCACCTCTGTTTTTACAGTGGGTTCAGACCCACCAGATTATTTCCCCTTCTGGCATCTGCTCACTCTGAAATCTAAATCCCTCACAGGATGTTGCAACCCAAATCTGTCACAGCATGTTGCACAGTGTCTCTGCATGAAAGCTGAAGGAGGAAAGACAAGCCAAAGCTGGTGAAAGATATGCCAACTGTAGCAATAGGCAGGCAGCATGGCAAGAGCAGGAGGAAGTCAGAGCCTGCATTGGGTATAAGAGGGAGGAGGAGGTGATGTGTGAAGCTACGCGCAGATGTTGTGGTGTAAGATTTGCAGGTGAAGATGACCTCACAGTTACTGTGAAATAGGATGCAGGGAAGAGGTCAAGGAGCAGACAGGTATGGTTGTGCAAGCAGATGGCATATGATCTTGCCACAGACATTCTGGTAACTTGGGAGGCAAAACCGAGATGGAGGCAAAACCGAGATGGAGGCAAAACCGAGATGGAGGCAAACGCTCCAGTGATCTGAAAGCGACCACAATGGAGATGAGTTCCAAGTAAAATTTTTCACATCCAGCAGAGAACAAAGGGATGTTGGAAACCACTCGACTCCACTCCTTCACCCTTTGTAGGCCTCTGTCTAATCTCAGGTTGGCCTATATCCCCTACCGGGTCGCCCCAGCACTCCTCACAGCCTCGCTCCCGCAGCCAGGCGATTTTTCCCCGACCACACCCGCGGCCTGCACTGCCCCAGGGCAAGCACCTCACCCCCGGCCTAGCTAGCAGCCTCACCCTGACCCAATCTCCTCCCGTTTGCGGCCATTCCCAGGCGACTACACTGTACCGACCCCTTTCGCCCGACCGCTCCGCCCCTCGCCACCGCGGCGGCTGCGCGAGGAGGGAACCGGGGCGGCCCCAGCGGTGCCCCGGGCCTGCTCCCCGCCCTAGGGCGGCCTCTGTCCGCGTCGCCATGCTGCCCAACACAGGGTAAGCCCCTGCAGCCCTTACTTCTCCCCCCCCAGGCCCATTGCGGCTGCTGACAATCCCTGCTCCAACCCCGCCTCACCTAAGGGGCTGCCACTTCCCGCTTCTCGGGCGGTGGTAGCGGTGGTCAGAGCTGCCGGGGCTGGAATCGAGGTGGAGGGAAAAGCCTTGGCTCTTCAGCCACCGAAGGCCTCTTGGGACGGGGAGGGGCGAGGTGGGCTTCGGCCAGGGGCTGTCGTGATGCTGGGGTCGTCTGCTGGATACTCAGCTGGGCGCTCGCTTGCTTTCGCCTCCAGGAGGGTTGTGCAGGACAACGCTTGCATGTGGAAGCCACTTATTTTAACGGAAGATAGGAAGCCTGCTGTAGTGGTGAGGCCGTTTCCAGAGGGAGGCAGTGCTGCCCTGCTCCTCAGGGTGCCCCCGCGGCCCCGCTCGTCCGCAGCGGGCCGGTCACGGGCTTCGCTTGCACCTCGGCTCATCGACATGTGCTGGTGGCACCAGAACCTGTGATCGTGGTACCGCGGGTGTGGGGCGAGGAGTTTGCCCGCGCCAGAGAGGCTGGGAGCAAGTTCAGGGGATAAAGGTGCAGGTGGGGAGTTGTAGAGGTTCTGGAAGTCTTCGTCAGGCAATGCCCTTGAGGAGCGTTTTGCAGTGGAAATAGTTACTGGAGGGCTTTCATCTGATTTGGGTAGAGTATCTGTAATTTTATATATATTGAACCATTTTTGTCTCTCTCTCCCTTACTCCAAACCAGTACCTTCTGACCTGTCAATCAGATTTTCTTCTTCAGAGGCATTTTCTGTCTGTCTTCAGAGTCAGAGCCAGGAAAGTTGAGATTACTTCTTCTTGTATGTTTTAAACAGGATTATTAATTAAACACCTATTGTGTAAGTAAGCAGTAAAAAGCATTCCTGATCTGACTTAAGTTTCTGTATTAGTAATCATGCCTGGTGAGAAAGGGAGCCTTTTTTTTTTTCCCTCAAAGTCCTGGAGACTACAGGGCACAGAAGTGAATTGGACATTTTCTGTCTTATTACCAGAACTCAACTGCAACTGAAACAATAAAGGTGCAACCTTCACAATACATGTCATAAGCAATTTTAGACAAGCACATGCTTTAAAAACTTGTAAACTCTTGGACTGCTAAGTGAATTAGGAAATAAATCTTAAGTCTTGCAAGCTTCTGAGCTTGCTTAGCAGAGTAAAATCCTCTGAATTCTCGGCAGTTCTTTTGGGGACCCTGAATAAACATTTTAAGATGTTGCTGCGTCTTCCTTTGCGGATACTGTCACACCAACTTGCAGAGGATAAATGTAACTTCTTGAGTGAGACACTCCTAGAAGTCAAGAAAGAAACAAGAATGTTTAAAAAAAAATTGAAAGGAATGTGGGAGTATCTAGTCAGCTCAGTGTTTCAGAGAGGATGAAGTGAACATTTTTCCTATTACTAGGGCTGTGCTTATTTTGGCCAATGTTGTTTCTGTGGGCTGTAGGAGAGAACAGGGGATTGTGGAGCTAGAATTGAGGGATGGTAGCTCCAGAGAGTGAATGTAGTCAATGGTGATTGTAAAGCTAGAGAGAAACAAAAAAGGTTTTATGTAGGCCAGTGGTGCAGTTGTGCTCACAAAAGAGTCTTGAGGGTGACAGTATAGGAAAGGTTGAAGGGGAAAACTAGAGTGTATTAATAGAATATGGATATGTTCCCTGACATTTCTGGTGGAATCATAATTTGGGGAAAAGTATTGTATCTGTGGCTGGACTTCTCCAGATCGGATCACCTGTTATTTCAGGTTGAAAGGGCTCTTGAGGGGTCTCCAGTCCAACCTCTTACTGAAGGCCAGGTCAGGTGAGAGATCAGACGTTGTTGCTCAGGGCTTTGTCCATTTTGATCTTGGAAAATCCCTGTGACTGGAAATAGCTCAGTCCCCTTCTCTGTTGCCTGACTGTCATGGTGGGGAGGACATTCTGCACCTGTCTTTCGGTTTGAAAGGGCCTGCTGTCTCTCATCCTGCTGCACTGCACTGCATCATGTATGCTTGGCACCATCTCATCAATCAATTGCATAGGTATTGGAAGGCTGCTGCTAGATCCCCCCAAAAGCTGTTCTCCAGGCTGAACTGGCCCTCTCATGTGCTGAGCTTCTAGCCATCTTTTGGTGGAACTTGCTTCTATTTGTCAACGCATACAGTGTATTGTGGACCCAAAATGCATCACAGGATGTAACTGTGGTCTTACAAGTGTCGAAGAGAGGGGCGTAATCCTTTCACTTGACCTAGTTACAGTGTTCTTGTAGCCCAGTGTGCTGGTGGCCTCTGTTGCCAGGCTCACTGGTGTTTCATGCTCAGTTTTCCCTCTGACAAGCCCCCCAAGGCCTTTTCAGGATAGTACTCTCTGGCCGTGCATTCCCCACCCTCTGTCCTTGCAAGGACCTCTTTCTTCTCAGGTGCTGGGCTGTGCATCTGTCTTTGCTGAATTTTGCAAGGCTCCTGTTCACGTGACCTGTTGGGGACACTCTGGATAGCAGCCCTGCCCTCAGGCTTATGAAATGGTTGTCATCCACCCCCAGGGCATTTTGTCATCTTCTTCAGGTTGTTGGTAAAAATGTTAAACAGGACTGGTCCAGTAGTAGCAGTGGTACACCACGTGTTACCTATCTCTAGGCAGAGTATGACTTCATCACCACTCTGAGCATCACCAACCAACTAGTTTTTTACCTATCATGTTATTAACCTGTCCAGACTGTAATATCTTAAACTGCATGCAAAAATATTGTGAGAGATGGTGTTGAATACCCACCCTACAGAGCAAAGGGCATGCTTTTACTACCAGCACAGTAGCAGAAGCCCCTGTGCTTCTGACATCCTTCACAAGCCTCATCTTTGTTTTCTCTGACACCACCCCAACATGCTCGGGTGATATTTCAAGGTCCTCCTTGTGGCCTGTTCTTGTTCCCATTCCCTGCATGACACCTTTGTACACAGGAGCTGAGTTCCCTGTGTAGCCATGCCAGTCTGCTGGTGTATCTACTTGCCTTCCTGCGTAGACCACTCTTGCCCTTGGAGGGGCTTAAAGCCCCACCAGCTTTCCTCAGCTTCCTTCTTCAGACCTACCTCTTGCTGGATCCCATTTACCTCTTCCCTGACTGAAGTGGAGTGTGATGACCATACTGGTTGGTTGAGGGTAGAAGCCAGATTCTGGCCTTGTTTGACTTGAGTTTATAGTCTATCCATGTTCCAGAGATGAATTTTCCTCACTGTTCACATGGCTCAACTCTCAGCAGCAGGGTTTTGTTATTCCTTGTGCTGTTTTGTAGTTTGTCTTCCTGTGCCTTTCTAGGACCCAATTTTGCAGAGGAAAGGTGTTTTGACATGGCACTTGTAGGGCTTCATGGACTTCCTGGGACTTACAGGTGTCTGACTGTGTCACTGCAGGAGAAGATGCCTCCTTCTCCCTGCCCCATCCCAGTTTTCTCCTGAAAACAAACACCTTCCTAGAGAGGGTTTTAGAGAGGGATGCTCTTGGACTGCAGGAGAAAACAAACCGAAAAAAGAACCCCAAAACCAGACCTGGAAAGTATGGCCCAGACTGAAAGGAAAACCAATGCAAGCTTGGAGGCTGGCAGGTAGTATTTGTGATGCAAATGGAAAGCGAAATTGCTGTAGCACATAATTTATATGCATTCTCTAATGGAGGTTGTATACTTGGACCTCTTGTTTTTCTTCAAGAGTTCAGTGGAGTTATGGAAAGCAACACAAACTATATGCAGAACCCTGGAATGGACGTTCCTTCATACAGAAAACCTGTTGTCTAAGAGGCTTTATTGTTGAATGTTCTTTAAAGTAGAGTTGACCTTTTAAAAACTTCAGTGACATTGTGTAAGCCAGACATCTTTCTGACACTCTAAAACTTGCTAGTTTCTCCACATGTTTCGATTGGACCTAGTTTTTGGGGGGGACCCACTGTATTAAATGTGGTTACTGAGAATGTTGAGTTTTGTACAAAACCTTTAAGATTGCCACTTCTGAAGATCCAGGTTTTTGACACTTGTATGTGGCACCATCATACACTGGGATTGTGTTCTGGACTAGAAGTTTATACCACATTGAGACAGCAGTTTCTTGTGTTTAGAAGGCTCAGACTGGTAAGTTACAGAGAGGTGCATAGCTGTACTGTCTCCTCAAAACTGGCGTTTCATTTTTACAACTTACACCTTTTCCATTGTTGGAGAAGGTAGCAGCTGTGTTGTACACAGTATATTGGATCATCTTACAAAGAGGGAGAAGTATAATTGTGTAACTTGTATAACTTTCTTGCTTTGTAGTGTTTGCAAACTTGGACAATGGTCTTACCTTCGGTGGTCCTGTACTTTGCTATAGCCATTTCTTTTTATTTTGGGGGGCTGCTTTCTTAGTAAAATGATGAAGGCATTTGTCTGTTATGAAGACTTCACCGATGACTTTTGCCCTGGAAAGAGCGTTAAAAGTCAATGATTTACA
Source organism: Galbula dea (assembly GCA_013399015.1). Lineage (NCBI taxonomy): Eukaryota > Metazoa > Chordata > Aves > Piciformes > Galbulidae > Galbula > Galbula dea. The sequence goes on from VWZX01003971.1 coordinate 6,893, forward strand.
ATTCTTGCTTTGTTCTCCCTCTTCTTCACCCTCCATTTTCCCCTTCACCTTCAGGAAACTAGCAGGATGCACTCTCTTCATCACGGGTGCAAGCCGGGGCATTGGCAAGGCTATTGCTTTGAAAGCTGCCAAGGATGGTGCGAACATTGTGATAGCTGCTAAGACAGCTGAGCCCCATCCTACTCTTCCAGGGACTATCTACACTGCTGCAGCAGAGAGTAAGTTGTAAGAAATGAGGGTGGGCTTCAGGTGCTAGGCTGAGCGTATGCCCTCGCTCAGTTGTCATACCTGAGTGGAAAACTGCATAGCCTCTCTCGGCTCCAGTTCACCTTTAATAAAATAAGCTTTGTGCATTCCCAGGAGTGCTGGGAGGTATCAAAATACTACTGTAATGGAGATATATGTGTGTAGATCTGAACTTGCTACATTAACTGAGATGCACGTGTGTACTATACATATTCTCAGTGTTAAGATTTGGTTCTGGCTTCTCTGTTCTTTACACAATATGTGAAAATGTCGCAATTTGAGAGTGCAGTTTTCAGTGCCTTCTCAAAGCATGTCACTGAATGACAGATTCCATCTGAAAGTGAATTTTTAGATGTTTAATTGTTTAATTGTGCAGTTGAAGCAGCTGGAGGAAAGGCTTTGCCATGTGTCGTTAACGTGAGGGAAGAACAGCAAATTATTCATGCCGTGGAGAAAGCTGTGAAGACTTTTGGAGGTATGCTAACATGTGGGAGAGACCTTAACAGGCAGGTTGTTCAAACCATAGGAGAAAAGAACAGCCTGCCTCACTGATGCTTTTTTGTCTTTAAGTGCTGATATGAAATGGCTTATTTTAAAACCAGGGATTGATATTTTGGTGAACAATGCAAGCGCCATCTCTTTGACTGGCACTTTGGAAACGGAAACGAAGAAGGTCAATCTTATGATGGATGTCAATGTACGAGGAACCTACCTTACGTAAGTGCCGAGAGAAGAAAGCAAAGTCATGGTAACAAAATGTGTGAGGTTCCCAGCTATTTTTCCTGAGTCATTGTGTGGCTGTCTTGCTCCTCTAGAGTTGGAGTGCAGGTGTTCTACATTTGCTTTCAGGAAGTTGCTTGGCCAACTGATTTGATGATAAATATTTGCAAGAATTAATTGGAAGTTGGAGTAAACAGGAATAATACAGTAATAAGTACTGTAGTCATTAAGTGTTCACAAGCCCCTCCATGCAGGTAGGAAGCAGAAACAAGATTATTGCAAACAGAGCTCCAGCTCAGCTTTGCTAAATGCTTTCTGCTCTTCCATTGCAAGCAAAATAACAAACTCTTTGCATACATCTAGTGCAGCTTCCTTCTTATAAGCTCCTTTCTCATCTTTAGAGATTTTATATAACTCACCACAGCAAAATGTTAAAGATGATACCTGATAATCTGAACTAACTCTCTGCCTACTTTCAGCTTACCAATTCTATCATTTATTTAAATTAACATACTAAGATTTGTTTTCACAATTCCTGTGGTCCTTATTTTTCTAATTTTTTTTGGGAATGGATTCAGTGGGTGTGATCATCCTCAGATTTACAGGCTGTAATTTAAAGTTACTGTTTTAAAATGAAAACTTAAATTTTGATGAAGCTGTGTTTAAAAAAAAAAAAAGCAGCCCTTAGGATGATGCAGATTCTCTAAAATCAGTTGCTGCTTGGTGTGATCAGGAGCTTCTGTATCAAAGTTTTAAGTAGAATACTGTCTGTCATATTCTCCTTTGTGTAGATGAATGTGATTATCAGATATCACGATTATATTCCTTAATGTTCTTTAGATAGGATTCAGTGAAGGGATTTTCCATTAGAACAGCGTAAAACCAGACATGAATAGCAGCTTTCTGAATTAGAGAAACACATGCATAGCATTTGGATAGCATGGAGAGAGAAGGAGGGTGGAAGAGACTCTGCTTGCAGAGTGGGAGTTCTGTGCCTACTTTCAAAAGGGAAAGTATAAGCAGTTCTGGGCTAGAAAGGAAGATTGGGTTTGGAGCTTGGCATTCCAGAACACACTCCATGGATTTCTCTTACTCAAGGTCTGAATGTGTTTTCATGGTATTGCTGTGGTATTTTATGGTATTCATGGCAAGCTCTGTTTTTCCCTCACAATGCAACAGCAACAACCACTTTCTTGATGGTACATCTAGCTATTCCAGATTCATGGCAGATTCTTAGTTATCTTTCCTTTGTGTGCTACTCTGCCTTCAAAAGGTTAAAAAGCAGGTTCTGTGTTGCTGCAAATGGAAGAGTATATGAATGATTAATGCTTGTAAGGCAAGTTACAAATGGTCTCTGTCATTGCTTTTATAGCTGCCATTGGGAAGACCTAGTCAAGCATTTCAACCTGTTCTTCCCTTTGCTTTGTATGTTGCCTGTTTAGAGTTCTGTTTTCAATTTAATGTTCAGAAAGTTAGAATAGCTAACAAAAAAATGGTGTGGATTTTTTGTCTCGTGTAGAGGAGTTAGGGAGGATGTCCCATCATACAAAGTATGCCTGTTGACATGGTCTTGGTTTCTATGCATTAAGATATTCGGACACGTGTTACTGAACCTTGTACACTGCCACTGAAAAGAGTTGAGACCCCAGAACATTTAAGCAGGTGATAAATGATTTACTGTACTGCTGTAATGATTTTGCAGTGGAAGGTGTCTCTTCTGTGGTTGACAGTATGCATGGGTCCTGTTGAGATTTGCATAATTCAATGTAGTGCTGTTCTCACTTCAAATCTCCGTGAAAAACTCTGCAGCAGAGAACAACAGCAAACGTGCACCTTAGTGCTAGAAGTGAAGTTAATTGACAGTTTTCTATGAACTTAAAATTATAATTTACAGATGTGTGTACATTCTAAGTTGAATGAAACAGTGAGTCTTCCAGTCAGCAGAGAATAGGTTTTCAGTTTTGCTTGGAATATTTGTAATAGCTGTTCACGCTACAGTGTTATTTCTTTAACATGGTTTTAAAGAAGAAATAGCTGTGGGATCAGAAGAGAATATATTTATGACTAAATGATGCTCTGCACTGTTAATTTTGCTTGTTGCCTTACAGTGTTTTGTTGCCACTGCCAGAACTATTACAAGGAGATTATGTCTTCTGAGCTTCAGGAAAATCAACTTTAGTAGATGCTGCTGCAGTGTTTGGAGGATGTGGTTATTAGCAAGAATTAATACTAGGCCTAGGATAAGTGAGCTAGGATGGATTTGTTGTTGTTGTTGTTGTTCTTTATATCGGTTAAATATTTGATACAAGGGCAAGGTGTAATCTTAGTGCTGGACTTCCATAAAAAGGAAAATACTGGTCTGCTAGTATGGTTTTTACTGTAATTATAGGTGTTCCATAGAATAAGAGGTGACTGATTTGCCTGAACATGTCTTTCAGGTCTAAAACATGCCTGCCACACTTGAGGAAAAGTAGGAACCCACATATTCTGAACCTCAGCCCACCTATGAATCTGAATCCCATGTGGTTCAAAAATCACTGTGGTGAGTAGCATTTAGAGCCTTTACTGTTGTTCTTTGAGAGCTGTGTAAATACCTGGTGAAATGTGCAGGTGTACCAGCCCAGAATGCCAGATCTTGTATTGTTAGCACTATATACAGACTGGTGCTTATGGTTCTCCAGAATGTTTTGCACCTAACCAAAACCAAATTATTTTGTGGAAGAACATAGTGCAGGTTTCATGGCTTAACACATCCGTGATGTTTTCAAGGTAAGGGTCTGTGTACAGTTTTCATGGGAATCCTTGAGACTACAAAATATTTTCTGTTCCAAACAGAGATTGAAATCCAAAATTCCTTTTCATACCTATTCAGCTTTGCATTTGATCTAACAGAGATAAAGCTCATTGTCTTTTAAAATGGAAATTAATTTTGAGGTGGGTAAGGGACCCCATTTTGTCTTGAGGTTAATATTGCTTATTTCAGAACTTGGAAAAAAAACCTTTCGGTTTTGGACACTTGTAACGGTCTTGTGCTCCTCCAGCAAGTCCCAGTTCCAGTTATTTGCCCCCCCCCAAAATTTCCCTTAATAGATGAGAAGGATTTAGAATTTACTTGATTGATTGGGGGGTGGTGTTTTTGTTTTTTTTTTTTGGTTTGGTTGTTGGCAGCTGACATGCCTTAGACTTCTTAAAAAAATTGAGCACTCTTGTCCTTGTGCTGTATATGAAAAACACAACAGAAACACCATACAGGTAGTCATTGTTTTTGTCAAAACAAGCATGAATAGCTCTTGTTTTATTTGCACTGAGAAGATGGCAGAGGAGAGTTTGTATCTGCTGTGTGTGGTGGGAAAAAGGGAGAGATTTTGGCTTAGAAAGATACTGTTTCATCCCTTATAACCTAATTTTCCTTATGAACAAATGATTTGGTTTTCTTTCCTTCATAATTAAAGTTCTGTTGATAAAGTGTAAATTTTTATTCTACTTCTTGTCTTAGCTTATACTATTTCTAAATATGGGATGTCCATGTGTGTCTTGGGAATGGCAGAAGAATTTAAAGGAGAAGTTGCTGTCAATGCTTTATGGCCTAAAACAGGTGATATTTTTAATGGTACTAAAGTAATGACTTGCTGTATTTTCTGTCTTCTACAGCTTGTCTTATTTTATTTTGAATATACTTCAAACTTCTGGAATTGATTCATGAGACCAATGTGTTCTTTTGCGTATTCTTTGTTCATTCTCCATGGAGGCTGGTTTTCGTTCCTAATTCTCTCTAGACCATTGTCACTTGGATCCTAACACATCTTCAGCTAGTTTGCAACCTATTCAACCCTTTCAGTTGGCTGAAGTATCTGTAGTATTTTGCTTGTTCATACCCTTTCTTGTGCACCCAGAATTTTGGTTTGGGCAGGCTCACAAAAGTATTAGCATGCATTCATTAATAAGTATTAAACAACTGTGCATATGGTACTATATAGAATTCCTTGCTAGTTAAATTGCCAGAGCATAGATGGAACTAACAGGATACATGCCTCTGTAAATGGAGAAATTGAGGAGATCTGTATTTGATTCTTGGGTCTGACACAGATTTTCTGTGGAATGTTGGACAAATTATTTTGAGTTTTTGCTGTTTGGTTTCTTATTCACTTAAGAGACACACTTTGGTATCTCATGGGAGTAATTACAAGACATTACAAGCATCAAGATTTTGAGTGTGATAATCACCAGAGGAAATATAATGATGCTTTTATTATATATTCACTTTGAGGAAAATAATAGTCGTCCTGTTAGTTTTTCATCTCCTGAATAACCTGAAGGAAGGCCATAGGGGGTACTGATAAAAGCATAGAGAGATGTGAATGTCCTAAGAAGTCCTGCATGTTATTTCCCCTTTTGGTTCTTTTAAGAGATTTCTTTTTTTACTGGTACTTGTAGAGAATTATTTGTTGGGTGGCTGTGTTTCATAGCTTTGTCTCCTACAATTATCTTTTGTGTGAAGTGAAAACAAAGTCTGTGTACTTGCCAGAGAAATGGGAATTTTGTGTCATCAGTGTTAAAGCTTTATTTTCTCACTCTCCAAACTTTCTAGCCATACACACAGCTGCTATGGATATGTTGGGAGGATCCGGAATAGAAAAACAGTGCAGGAAAACAGACATCCTTGCAGATGCTGCATATTGCATTTTAACAAAACCAAAAAGTTTCACTGGAAACTTCATCATTGATGAAGATCTGCTGAGAGAAGAAGGAGTTAAGGATTTTGATGTTTATGCAATTGCACCAGGTAAAATGGATCTTGTAGATGAGAATTAGTTCAGGAAAGAAGGAAGGCCCTGTGGAAAATACAACTATAGATCTGTTTCTAGGGGCTCTTAAATTAATCCACAAAAAGTTGCTTTGCCTCAGCTTTCAGAACATGCCTTCCTGGAAAGAACATACAAGTCCACTGATATTCTAATAAATAGATGTCTATTAAGTTAAAAAAATACTTTAATGAAAATGTACCTGCAACTATAGGTGCCTATATTACTATTACCACCTAGTATAGGATAGATTTTTTTTTTTGTTTTGAATTCTTCAAATGTGTTTCACTGCAACTCTAAGAGGCTTCTTGGCCAGATTTTAAATGAACTAAACATATTATTTCATGCTATGTCTTTCCTTCAAATCATAGTTTGTTTACTTAAAAACTTAGCTGTAGTCTTATACAAAATCAGTTCCTGCTTGTGCTGTGAAACTTTACTGTTACATTTTTCCTCTGTTTTAGGTCACCCCCTGATGCCTGACTTCTTCTTGGATGTTGAAACTGACACAACATCCATGGGACAAGGAAAACACGGTAGGGAGAGAACTGTGTGTGAAAGTTGATAATATCTGAGGATATTTCAAGTTGGTTTTGCTTTTTTTCTTTTCTCCCAAGGCCTTGGACTCCATTTGAGCTATTTGGCAAAATCCCTTTTCTTGTTTGGAGGGTATGATTTATGGAACTGACTCTGTACTTAAAGCTAGGGAAATAGTGTTATCTCCTGCAGGACTTCCATGGTATAGAATTGGTGTCTTACTTAGAAGAATACTTTTTTAACCATTTGAATTGGGGTAGTATAAAGGTCACAGGTAAATAATGTCAGAAAAAGAAATTAAATAGCACACAGCACATTTTACAGGAGTGTCTTATTTGCATTGCTAAATTTATACAGAAGTACACAAGTTAGAGCCTCTGTTGCTTCTTTGATGAACAGTGCAGAATTTACACAGTGTTAATATCTCTTAGTAGAAAAGGAGAAATTTTGGTTTCTTAGAAGACCATTGGGTTTGCTTTTTCAGAATTGGGGTTTGTCAGGTTGGAGGGAAACTTTAGAGTGCTGAAAGGTTTTATAGGACTGCTGAAACAAGGAAAGGAGAAGGGCAGAGGAGGTTGAAAACAATGTGCTGCCTAAGCCTTTGTAATGAACTGTGAAGAGTCAGAATTGGAATTCTGCTGTGATTTTTTTTTCCAGTTTTCTTTGGACATATTAGAAAGTGAAATATACTGCAGACTTCCCTTTAGTGCTGTACACCTGTTCAGATTCCCAAGTGCAAACCCCATCCTTTATCAGTATTTTACTGAAATGGGAAACTACTCATTTTCCCTACTGTCAAACTTCCATCTTTTCTAGCAGAGTTCTCTCTGAATGTTTCTGTGTGCACTTTGGGAGTATTTTGCAGTTGGAAGAGAAAAACAATCTCTTTCTTGCAGGTGCTTCCCAAGCATTCAAAGAAGAGAAGAAATTAAGTGGATCCCAGCCCAAAGGGCCAGATGCAGCTAAGGTTAACAGAGAATCTGCTGCAGCCAAGCCACTGAGTCCTGTTGCAGAAACATTCAGAGTTATTCAGGGGGCAATGAGTGAAGAGTATGTGAGAACTACTCAGGGGGTCTTTCAGTTTGAATTATCCGGTAAGATCATTGCTTGTGAAAGCCTTCTATGGTCCTGCTCCTAGCAGAAGGCACTTGGTGTTTGCAAAGAGAAAGAGTCACCTTTCTGAGCTGCTCCTGAGACAGGCCACCTTTGGTTCTGGTCTGTGTGATGCTCCTTCTCAGGACCAGCCTCAGCAGAGGCAGGAAGGTGCTGCCAGCTCCTGGCGTGTGGGGTCAGGCTTTGTGAGAGTGCTGGCCCTGCGGCACAGGGTAAGCGTGAGAAGAGGCTGGGGTGCTGGCAGGGTCCTGTCAAAAGCATCAGCCGCCACTGCCTGTGACAGCAAAGCGTTGCCTTCAGACTCTTCTGCCCGTGTGCCTGGTTTACATGGTGCTGTGGGAGTCTGCCAGAGGCTGGCTTTGCCTGCAGGCAGATCATGGGGCAAGGGGCAATTTCTTGCAGAGCACTGAGAGCATGTGTAGTACCATGGAACTGCTCCAAATGGGGTAGGCAGCGGCTGCCTGACAGGGAGGAGTAGGGAGGGCACAGTGCTGTCTGCTGCCATGCCACCTCTTTTCACTGTCTGTGCAGGTGATGAAGGAGGCACTTGGTATATTGACCTGAAAACCAAGGGTGGGAGCGCTGGTTTTGGAAAGCCTCCTGTGACAGCTGATGTGGTTATGAGCATGTCAAGTGCTGACTTTGTGAAGATGTTCACAGGTGAGTGTCAAAGGCATTTGCCAGGGTGGACAGAAGTCCTGGTGCCCAGAAAACCTTCTTCTGGTGGGCTAATGGAGAGCCTCGTCACTTGGTGATTCTGGGAGGAGCATTTAACTTTTTCTGGCTCAAGTGAAAGTGTAGGGTACGACTTGTGGAATTTTTCTGAGCTCTTCTGTTCTGTGGACAGGAAGAAGAGCAGAAAAGCTTTTATTAAGCAGGTATTGAAATTTTAGCAGCAAGTGTAGCCTCAGAAAGAATCTCATCAGTCTGTTGGACTTCTGGACATCTTTTCTCTCTGCTTCCTGAATGTGGACTTCTTAGTCAGGAGAACTTGGTAGCAGTATAGCTGCTGGGTCTTACTGTAGTGGCATTACTTTTTCCTGTGTAGAGGCTGTCTCAAGTTTATTTTCATTTTCTAATGGTTCTGTTTCTTGTTTTTAGGTAAACTAAAGCCAACTTTGGCCTTCATGTCAGGAAAATTAAGGATTAAAGGTAACATGGCTCTAGCAATAAAGCTTGAGAAGATGCTGACACAGCTTAGCCCTAAATTGTGAGGGCAAACCCTTACTAGCAGAATGGTGGCCTTTCATATAACTGCAATGCTGTTTTAAAATGGTAATCCTCATTTTTCTCTGATGAAATTTATAAGAAGTATAAAATGTAATGATAAGAATAAAATATAAGATTTTTAGAGAAGAAATAACTGATTAAGACAAGAAAGTTGTTTGTCTGTAATTAAATTCCTTCATGAGAATACATATATTAAGTTGGGGGTGTTTTCTTCTGCTCCTTTGCATCAATGCAAGACATGTGAAATGAGATTTTTCCCCACATAGTTGCCAGCACACATGACCCATAGAAGAGGTGGAGGGAAACAAATGTCAACCTGCAGATCTGTTTCTGTGGTAGAAGTTCCATTCAGAGATTCCTGCACTGGATTAGAAGTGGAAGCAGTCTGGCCAGCTTACCAGGGCCCTAATTACCTCTGGTAAACTAATGTCTCAATTTTTTATTTTTACTTTTTTTACTTTCATGAGTTTATTGCCTATTCTAGTTCTTACACCTTTGTATTGCACTGAGTTAGGCTGCACATGCATACTAAGTGACAAGCAACTTTTCTTCTTTGTGCAGAGGTACACATGTGTACACACGGACACACACACTCTTCTGCCTTTGACTGCCTTTGCAAAGCGTTGCCTTCAGGCTCTTCTGCCTGTGTCCCTGGTACACGTGGTGCTGTGGGTGTCTGCCAGAGGCCGGCTTTCATGTAGCATTAGGAGGATTAGTCTGCATCACCTCAGCCAGCCACTTCCCCTTCCCTCCCTTTAGATTGAAACTCACTAGCGAAATCACCTCGACTCTGTAGGAGGAAAAGTGCGCATGTGGCCTGCAACTCTGTGACACTTTATAGCTTTCTCACCAGGGAGGGAGGGGTGAGTGCTGGCCTCTTCTCTCTGGTGGCTGGCGACAGGACACGGGGGAATGGCATGAAGCTGTGCCGGGGGAGGATTTAGATTGAATATCTGTAGGAGCTTCTTTACCCAGAGGGTGGTGGAGCATTGGAACAGGCTCCCCAGGGAGGCTGTCATGCCCCTACTCTCACAGAATTTAAGAAGCACTTAGATAAGGCACTTAGGCACATGGTGTGACTGTGGACTTGTCCTGTGCCTAAACATGAGTTGGACTAGATGATCCTAATGGGTCCCTTCCAACTCTGGAGATTCTGTGATTCTGTGACAGCATCCACAGGGGCAGATGCAAAGACCTCTTAAAATGTTTATTCAGTGTCCCCAAAAGAACTGCTGAGAATTCAGAGGATTTTACTCTGCTAGGCAAGCTCAGAAGCTTGCAAGACTTAGGATTTATTTCCTAACTCACTTAGCAGTCCAAGAGTTTACAAGTTTTTAAAGCATGTGCTTGTCTAAAATTGCTTATGACATGTATTGTGAAGGTTGCACCTTTATTGCTTCAGTTGCAGTTGAGTTTTGGTAATAAGACAGAAAATGTCGAATGCACCTCTGTGCCCTGCAGTTTCCAGGACTTTGAGGAAGGAAAAAAAAAGACAGGTTCCTTTCTCACCTGGCATGAGGGGCTGGGGGCATGGTAGGAGGGGGGAAGGGAGGTTGTGACATGCTGGACAGCATAGCTGTGCAGGTAAGGCCACTCCTAGCAGGAGGGGACAGCACTGTTGGGGTTTTTGACTGTTAGTGCAGCACTCACACTGGTCTGTGCTCAGCAGCACTCTCAGCCCTGCTGAACAGTGAACTTGGCCAAGCCACAAACACAGCTGTTGGCCAGGGGCTCCCCCTCATGTCCAGGTGCCCTGCCTTCCCCTGGCCCTGATACCAGTGCTACTGGTCCTGAGGGGAGGGTGTCTGCTTCCCCACCCCCTTCCTGATATCTTAATTGGTAACTGCTCTGTCCCTGACCACTGACCTGCTGACTCCAGAGTGGTGTCAGCCCACAGCGTCCTGCCAGCTGAAGGAGAGCAAGAGCGCTGACATGCATTTGGACATGGAAGCAACAGCTGCACAGGGAATAGGAGGGAAGCAGGATCCAGCACTGGAAATGAGAGTCCTCTGAGGAGACCAAACATCTGAACTGATGGTGCAGTAACACATGCAAACTACTGGCTGCTGCGATGCAACAAAGCATGTGTGCTCTGCAGGCAAATAATGCCTCAGGACTGTGAATCTTACATCTGGAGAAAGCAGCTATAAGCTGTGGCTTGTTCTGGTCTGGCTTTGAGGTAGACTGCTAAATGGAGAGTGTTAGAGACAGAACCTTTGGGAAGCTCTGCTGTGCAGTCCAAGGAGATGATAGTACCAGATCCCATAGCTAAGTATGTGAGGAAAGTGTTTCACCTTAATACCTATGGACTGCTGCTCTCACAGCAGGATGGGCAGCAGACTGATATGGTCCAGTGTAGAGATGGCTATGGCTAGGGAGGAGATGACCCCAGCTATATGAAACACTGCTGTGAGAAGAGTGAGGGTGGCTTGGTGAGGGAACGTAAACCAACCTAAGACTAGATAGGGCTCTACACAAAATGAGAAGACCCTCAGTGATGGCTTCTGGCCTTCCTCAGACCTGCATGCTGGGAATCAACTAATAGGAGCAAATTTGGATATATCCCACTTGAGGATCTCTCAGGGTTGTTGAATTGTTGGACTACACCTTTTTTCCAAACAAGAAGTCTTTTTATTTTGAAAAAAATAGGTACTAGGCTGTCAGGAGTAACATTTGCTGGATGGGGTTTGTTTTTCATTATGGAGTTCAAGCCTGCTGGCCTTTGAGTGTGTCTAGATGCCCATATGCTATGTTCTGTGGAGCTGAGTGGTTTCCAACATCCCTTTGTCCTCTGCTGGATGTGAGAAATTTTGCTTGGAACTCAACTCTGTTCTAATCCTGTTCAAGTCACTGGAGCCTTTGCCACCATCTTACCTTTTGCTTCCCCATTTATCAGAATGCCTGTGGCAGGGTCATCTGCTTTTGGATCATCCAACCGTACTTGTCCACTCCTTCACCTCTTCCCCTTGTCCCTCTCTTATTTCACAGCAACTTCAATGTCACCCTCACCTCCAAATCCTGCACTACAACATCTGCACATAACTCTTCCCTCATTTCCTCCCTCTCTTGCCCAGTGGAGGCTCTGCCCTTCTCCAGCCCTTGTCATGCTGCCTGTCTGTTGCTACAGTTGGCAGATCTTCCGCCAGCTTGCACCTTTGGCTTGTCTTGCCCCTTCAGCTTTCATGCAGAGATACTGTGCAACATCCTATGAGGGATTTGGGTTTCAGGGTGAGCTGATGCCGGAAGGGGAAATCACCTGGTGTTTTGTTGTGGTCTGAAAGGTTTCTTTGGACAAAGTTTATTAAGGGAAGCCTCCCATTGAGTCACAAGGTTACAGAAAGGATCCCCTTGCTTTCTAATCAGCTCCTCAGAGAGCAGCCATCTCAGAGCACCAGCCAATAATTGTTGTTTAGCATTTTTATACTTTTCTGATTCGCAAAGAGTTGAATCTGATCATTGAGTGTTTCCTAGGGCAGATAAAGAAGACCTTAGTGGTTGCTCTAGAGTACTTAAGTCATTAATAGCTGTACCCAGTTTCCTAGCCAGAGTTTCCATATCAGTGTTGTTAATGCCTCTGTTCTGGTTCCCAATATACCAGTTAAATTTCTCTTAGCACATGGTAATGTTCTCCAGGAAAGCCATCCAATAGAGGAGACACCTATAAGAGGTGAATATTTTGGTCTAATAGTAGAAATATTGGTCTCTTTAGGGACCAGGAGGGATTAAACAGTATTGTTGTCCAGCCAGTTTGGCTGCATGTGGTCTGACCAGTGAAATGTTTGGGGTTAATTTTACAGGTTTTGGAGTGTTTTTTGGGGTGGTTGTGGTTTGTATATTAGGTATCCTTGCTCTAGGACACAGTCAGCTTCTTTATCATGGGAAGTTAAAAATCTGTCTTTCAATTCACAGTGTTTTAGATTCATGGTGAGACAGACTGGAGATGTCCCACTTTTTATGTTTTTGTTTTGGCTGTATTGTTCATAAAATTCCAAAGGACTTCTGTCTGATGCATGGCAACACCACTTACCAGTTGTAGAAGGACCTTAAAGACAGTCACATACTGGCTCTTGGGATTTGTAGTATTTGAACGACCATGTCTAGTTCAACAGCCTCCGAGCTGTTGGAATACACACCAGAAGGTTGTGCGGCCATCCAGTGTGACCTGGACAGGCTGGAGAGCTGGGCAGGGAGAAATTTAATGCAGTTCAACAAAATCAAGTGTAGGGTCCTGCATCTGGGGAAGAATAACCCCATGTATCAGTACAGGCTGGGGGCTGATCTATTGGAGAGCAGTTCTGGGGAGAAAGNTATCCTCCCCCTTTACTCTGCGCTGGGGAGGCCCCACCTGGAGTACTGTGTCCAGTTCTGGGCTGCCCAGTTCAAGGACAGGGAACTACTGGAGAGAGTCCAGCACAGGGCCACCAAGATGATCAAGGGAGTGGAGCATCTACCCTATGAGGACAGGCTGAGAGAGCTGGGTCTCTTTAGCCTGGAGAAGAGGAGACTGAGGGGGGACCTCAGCAATGTCTATAAATATGGTAAGGGCCAGTGTCAGGAAGAGGGAGCCAGGCTCTTCTAAATGTCATCCAATGTTAGGACAAGGAGCAATGGGAGCAAGTTAGAGCATAGGGGTTTAGTGTTAATATGAGGACGAATTTTTTCCCAGTAAGGGTGATGGAACACTGGAACAGGCTGCCCAGGGGGGTTGTGGAGTCTCCTAGTCTGGAGACATTCAAGGCCCATCTGGACTCCTTCCTATGTGACCTCATCTAAGGCGTCCTGCTTTGGCAGGGGGGTCGGACTTGATGATCTTTCTAGGTCCCTTCCAACCCCTAACATTCATTCTCTGGTTCTGTGATTCTGTGATCATCCACATGGTAACCAACAGAAGCAGCCATTGATTTGTAAAATAAAACAGTGTATCTTGGCAGGTGAGCCAGATTGATTACTTAGTTTAGAATGTGGAAAATAGTCCCATCTAGAGCTGATTCTGTGCTGAGGTCCACTACAGGCAGTAGCCACCCGGGCTAATGGTCCTTGAACATCTGTTAGGGTCGTAGGTACAATCCTAATTACCAGTTGGGGTAATTTGACTGTAACTGGTTGCTGCACTTTTAGATTGTCCTGAAAGGCTTCAGTTTTATCGTTTGGATCTTATTCAAGATCTGATACTGGCCCAGTTTTGTACTATCAGGCTAGAGATCATCACTTTGTATATAATCTGGAACAGGAAAACTAGAAGACCCATCAGAAAGTCCTGAAATAGTAGTTTTAGCATTGGCATATTTGCATTTAGTATATATCAGTAGCAGTCCAGATAGCACTTTCACTCCTTTCAGTATGTACTTACACCCATTAGCTGTCCTCAGACACCCAATACAGCCTATTTGCCAAGTGGACCAGAGAGACTTGCTGTCCTTAACATGTAAATGTGGTGCTTGATCTGGGTGATTTTGTACAAGTCTTAATTGTCACTGGGGACATTGTGTGAGAATGGCTTTACATATTTTCCCGGCTACTGGCCAGACTCTACTTAGCTCTGCAAAGAATAAAGCTGCTTGTCTGGTATGCCCTAACTAGCAGTGTAACCACTCACCCAATCAATACCAATGTTGAGGACCTTCCAGCTGATAATTTTTTATTCATTTAATGTTTGTGATCTGATCCGCTTTATTGTTGGAATAGGTCTGTAAAGCTTTGTTATTGGCATGAGCTTTTACCTGTCCTATGTGTATTGATTAAGCCTGTCATAATAACCACAGAATCACAGATTTATTACAGTTGGATGAGATCTCTAAGATCATCAAGTCCAGCTGTCAACCTATCACCCCCATGCCTGCTAAATCATGTCCATAAATACCACATCTCTTACATTTTCTGAACACCTCCAGGGATAGTGACTCCACTACTTCCCTGGGCAGCCTGTGCCAATGTCTAACAACTCTCTGAGAGAAGAAATTTTTCCTGAAATCCTATCTAAACCTCCCCTGGTGCAACTTGAGGCCATTTCCTCTTGTCCTCTCACTGGCATGCTGGGAGAGGAGACCGACCCCCATCTCACTACACCCTCCTTTCAGTCAGTTGTAGAGGAAGATAAAGTCTCCCCTCAGCCTCCTCTTTTCCAGGCTAAACAACCCCAGTTCCCTCAGCTGCTCCTCATAAGACTTATTCTCCAGACCCTTTATCAGCACCATTGCCCTTCTCAGGACACACTCCAGTGAACCACTTCCAATCTTCCTTTTGCCAAACCTTTTTTCCGTTTATTGCAAATCTAGTGCTGCCCATTGGTATAACCACTGTGTGACCAGCCTAAACCACATAAGGATCAGCATATATTGCCTTTGCTTTCTCTTTCACAACAGGCAATGCAGCCTTTAACTCTCCCACCTGTGCACTTCCCATTCCTTCTTCTACTACTTCCCTTCCTGACTGAATATTAAGAGCAACTGCTCTATGCTTCCATTTGCTACTTCTACATTTGGCTGAAGCATCAGTAATCCATGCATTTTCAACTCCAGAATGAGATGTAAATGCAGGAACATCAATTATAGAATGAGGCTTATGTGGTTGTTGCAGAGCCAACATATCAGGCGTTACAGCTATCTGTAATTTTGTAGCTTTGGTTGGCCCTTCATTTGTGTCTGTCTGTTATGTGTCAATACATGCATACCATTTCTGTACTGTAGGATTTTGTGCAATGCCATCCAGAGGAGCACTGCCTCCCTTAATACTAGCTAACAGATTAAAAGGTCCCTGGATTTGCACGAGTTGATACTATTGAAGGGCTTAAGCCAAAGATAATAAATGCTTTTCTTAGTCAGTGTATCTTTTCTCAGTACCTTTTAATGCTGTGGAGCTGAATCCTAAAGGATGTTTAGGTCCATGAGGGCCTTTCTGGGACATATTACATGTCCCATGTTCAGCAAAACCCCATTCAATTATTACAGGATCACTGAGATGAACTGGTCCAAGTGATTGATATGTTTCTAATTCCCTCATTAATGTTTGCAAAGCCTATTCAGGGATATCAAGCCAGTCCCAGGTCTGTATTTTCCTCATCAATGATTACAATGGTCTAGCTTTTGTAGAGAACCCCAGAACGTGATTCCTTCAGTATCTTAAAGTACCCATAATCTCTTGAAGTTCCTTCTTAGTAGTGGGGGTGGATATGGCATCCAATTTTGTCATAGTTTCCTCTGGGATTACAGCCTGATTGACAACCCACCAAGGCCCCAGAAATTTTACCTCCTTAGAGGAACCTTGGCATTTAGCAGAGGGCACTTCTATCCCTTCATTCATGTATTCTGTGCTGTGGTTCTTACTGCACTTTCCTCTTCATCACCTATTAACACATCATTAATGCACTGGTAGATTTTTACCTCTCCTGGAACTTCTCTTTGTTGAAGGAGTTCAGCTGCAGCATTGTGTGCAATTGTAGGTGAATGCTTGTATCTTTTGGGTAAGCTTTTAAAGGTATATTGCACTCAAGTGAATGCACATTTGAGTTTCCCTCCTTCCTGAAGTGGAACCATAAAAACACTGTCTTTTATGTCTAAAACTGCCATCCATCTCTGTGCAGCTGCTTGTAGGTTTACAGTGAGATTACCAATGTTTGGGGTGGCTGCAGTAAGTGGTCCAGTGCTAGCATTCAGCTGCCAATAATCAACTGTTAAACACCAGCTTCTGTCTAGTTTCTGCACTTGCCAGACAGGAGAATTATATGAGGAATTTGTTCTAAATATAATACCCCGATGTTCCAAAATTGTTATTACTTTGTTTATGCCTTCCCTGGCAGGAGAGATGGGGCATTGTTTAACGCTGATCGCACTAGAGTCGGGTAAAACTGGAACCATTTTTAATAGATTCATTTTCTTCTTATTTCCAGAAAATTTATCCTTTGTGCTTTTTGCAGACCCAAGTGATCAAACATTCCCAGTGGGCAATTGCCAAACTTTTCCTTGAAGGACATCATATCCTAAAACATCCCTCATGTTCTGTGATTGCAAAGGTATTGGAGGTTGTTCATTTTTCTCAGGTAATCATAAATGAACTTTGTCACTATAACATGGATCACTTTGTCCATTAAGCTCTATTAGGTAGACCCTTTTTCTTTTAAAACTTAAGTTTCATTTTTCAGCATCTATCAGAACACCTGGGCTCCTGTATCAATTGAAAATTTCCAAGGTTGTTTTCCAAGTCCTACTGGTAAGTAAATATGAAGCCCATCTGTATCAGACCATTGATAGGCCATTGTGTGCCCAGTGATAAGGCTCAAAGTTAGGCCTAGTGCTTTAGTTTTTTTGTTTATTGTGAATCCTTTGTCTGAGATGGACTGTGAGGGTGTGTGACATTAAAGCCTGGTTTTCTGTGTGAAAGAAGTGCAGCCCACTTTAGTGTACGCCATGAGAAAGGTTGGGATGCTTACCTCCAAGAAATTGTTTGGGTTATGTCTGCAAATGGAATCTGCAGTTTTCCCTTTGAAGGCCTTTTGCTTTTGTTTCCCCCTTGCTGTACTATCTTTACTAACTCTGCTATTGCTTCAGTAGTTTGTCCCCTGAGAACTAGATAGGAACAGTTCATTTTGCTGCTCCCTTAAGTGATAAGTTTGAATCTCCTGTTTTTCTCAGGAGGTAAATGATAAAAAGCTCTCCCCTCATGTTTGGAATGTTTCCACCATTGATGTTTTGGGCTGCTTTCTGTGGCCCAAATTTGCTCACCAGATGTGCTTCCCAGCCTGTTTTCTTTGCACAGTTAACTATATCATGCAAGAGTTCTGACCACATAGGAATAGGTTGTCTTGGGGCTTGTGAACCTTGTAATGCTTTCTTATGCATTATATCACTTCTAATTTCACCTGGTAACCCCACTAAGTATTTTTTCAGCCTTTATGGGGCTCTTCTCAATAGAGGTCTCAACACCTCTGCAGAGACCAGGGTGTCTCTGTTTACATGTCCATGTAGTGCCTGTAAGCAAGCTGCCATTGTAGCAGCAGTAGCTATTTCATTGAATAACTGTGGGGGTATGGAGGATGGTTGTCCTTGATCCATAATACCTGTTTCTCCTGCTCTGTATGCAACCCTGATGGTTATTGGATGCAGGCATTAAGCATGACCCCAATACATGACAGAAAACACCTTTTTATTTCTTATTTTTCAGTGATCTCCAGTTTTAATCTATTTTTATATGTATATTTTCCCATTCTCACAGTTATCTCCCAACCAAGGGTCATCAGTGTCAATGTGTTTTCTATGCCTCTGTAAATATTCTGTTAAGCTTTTCTTTTGTTTCTCAAATGTGTCTGCCATCCTGCCAACTATGCCAACTGTGGAGGACCAAATAGTTACTTTGGACAAAGTTTAGAAAGAAAACCCTCCCATTGAGTTACGGGGTTCAGAAAGGACCCCCTTGCTTTCTGAACTTCTCAGCGAAGAGCCTAGGGGCATCTGGATCTAATTCTAGTCCCTGACTTGGTCAATGGTTTCTGTCTAAGGCATTGTGTAGGTGCAATTGAATCTTTATATGACTTGGTCCCACAGCATTAAAGATAGCAGGCCAAATGTATTTGTATAAATAAATGGGTTATTCAATTATATTGCCTAAAAACCTAAAGAAGAACAAGAAAGGTATTAATCAGAATTATTTACTACACAGAATAGATACTTATTGCTTACTAATACAGTGCACAATTCATTTGAAGCAATACTAAAGCAACAATATTAAACCTAGCAAATTAACTGTCAAGTAGAGATTGATGTCACTCACCCATACTAATGACCATGGGAGAATCTCATTCTTTCAGCCTCAAGGGGTAACCCTGGGGAGTGTCCCCACACAGAGGAGGGATATCCGTATACCTAGGAGAGGTGTCTTAGGAGTTCCTATTGTTGAAAAGTTGGAATGGGCTTTTATAGTATAAAGTGAGTCATATACTAATAGGCTAGATGTGCAGGCTCAACAGTCTCATCTCTACAGCTTAAGGTAAGTTACCGGTGCTATCATTTGCTGATTACTTTCTTTGCCACAGAACAATGACTTTTGGTATCCTACAGACCTTTAACTTTGGGATTGTGGACTGAGGTTGGTTTCAGCATTCTTCAACACCAAAACCAGCTAACCCTTCCTTCTGCATCACTGACAACATTCACAGAGTAGCAAAGTTTGGTATGTTCACCACCGAGGCAGAGCATCCTGCTACATTGGTCTGAACACACTGTAAGAACAGAGATGAATGGTTCTGCTGACTTAGAAATTAAATTAAGCCATAAGCAGATGTGCTAGTCCTTGTGTGTTGGTGTAGTGACAGTTGCTGTTTTACTCTCACTGCAGTTCCCATTCTCACACAGCTGCACACTCCGGTAGGAACATGAGCCACAAAAGGGCCATGGGTTGTCTGCGCACTTTGCAACTGGAATGTCTTTCATGCCACTTGTTTCCTCAAGGCTGGCATCCTGCACAGATGGAAGCAAAACTACTTTGCTGAGAAGATCTTCTTGAGGCAGAACTCTCCTTCAGCCTCTCTGCAGCCACTCAGCCCAAGTCAGGAGGATTGCAAAGCTGTCAGTGACAGCTCTGTCCCAGGACTCTAAGCCTCGTGCCTGCCATGAGCTCCGTGGAAGTGAGCTGTCATGCCTATGTAGATTGCTGCTGGTTTCAGTCATGCACAGAAGTACCTGCAAGAGAAACTCCTAGGCAGCATGTTGAGCCTTCTTCCCTCCAAGTGGTGTTCTCTCTACACTATTGAATAGGGGAAATGGAATGTTGGGGCCTTTTCCTACACTGGGAGGTTCAGTTTTCCTCATGGGAGGTGTTTCAGCATGAGAAGCAGAGACCATTTGAAAAGGCACGACAGAAGGTGGCAGAGTGGTGCATTGGCTCTCTGCAATTTTGGTGGTGCCTGTGCATTAGCCCCACAGCTTCTTTCTCACTCCAGCTGATGAGCAGCAGGGGAGCAGAGCTCTACCATGGGCTGCATCTGTGCCCACAGTCCTGCAGTGGGGGAGGCACCCCCAAAACTGCCCTTGCCTCTGGCCCTGCAACATTCACCCTGGAACTGAGCTGGCTTATAAGCCCACAGCAGCTCACCAGAGAAGGTGGTGTGCCCTATTCAAAAACCACTTCTGTAACTTTGCTCTATCAGGTATTTTGCCCATCAGCCTTTTAATCTACGCAGCTGCTGCCATGGTGTTGCAGAAGGCCCTCCCTGGCTGCCACTGCTCCCCTGCAGTTGTGGAGTGCTGTCTCCGCTCAGGCTCTGCTCTGCCAACTGTTTCGCATTCCCCAGCCTTGCCCTGTGCCTGACCTGTGTTCACCTGCAGAAAGTGATGAGGAAAAGTAAGCCATTCAGAAGGAGGTGGCAAGAATGGCTTAACATTTACTGAATGCCTTCTTTGTCTCTGTCTATACTGTTAGAGGCTGTCCTCAGGAGCCTCCGACCCCGGAGCTCCCAGATGATGTTAGGATAGTGGAGGAGTTTTCCTTAACTGGTGAGGACTGGATTAGGGAGCAGTTAATCCATCTGGACATCCATAAATCCATGGGACCTGATGGGATGCACCCACGGGTGTTGAGGGAGCTGGCAGAAGTCATTGCCAGGGCACTCTCCATCATCTTTGGTAGGTCCTGGGGAACAAGAGAGGTGCCTGAGGATTGAAGGGAGGCAAATGTCACTCCAGTCTTCAAAAAGGGCAAGAAGGAGGAGCCAGGTAACTATAGACTGGTCAGCCTCACGTCCACTCCTGGAAAGGTGATGGAACACTTTATCCTTGACTCTGTCTCTAGGCATTTCAAGGCTAAGGGGGTCATTAGAAGCAGTCAGCATGGGTTTACCAAGGGGAAGTCATGTTTGACCAACCTAATATGCTTTGATGAGAACATAACTGGGTGGATAGATGAGGGTAGAGCAGTGGATATAGTTTATCTTGATTTCAGTAAAGTGTTTGACTCTGTCTCCCATAGCATCCTCGCAGCTAAACTGAGCAAGTGTGGTCTGGCTGATTGGGTAGAGAGGTGGATTGTGAACTGGTTGGAGGACAGAAGTCAGAGAGTTGTGGTGGATGGGATGGAATCTAGTTGGAGGCCTGTGTCTAGTGGAGTCCCTCAGGGGTCAGTACTGGGACCAGGACTTTCCAATCTGTTCATTGACAACCTTGATGAGGGGAACAGAGTGTGCTCTCAGCAGTTTTGCTGATGACACTAAACTGGATGGAGTGGCTGACACACCAGAGGATTGTGCTGCCATTCAGTGGGAGTTAGAGAGGCTGGAGAGTTGGGCAGGGAGAAATTTAATGAAATTCAACAAGGCCAAGTGTCGAATTTTGCATCTGGGAAAGACCAGCCCCATGGATCAGTATAGGTTGGAGACTAACCTGGTGCAGAACAGTAAAGGCGAAAGGGACCTGGAGGTCCTGGTAGATAGAAGGATGAGCATGAATCAGCAGTGTGCTCTGGTGGCCAGGAGGACCAATGGGATTCTAGGGTGTATTAGAAGGGGTGTGGCTAGTAGGTCAAGAGGGGTTCTTCTCCTTCTCTAGTCTACCCTGGTGAAGCTGCATCTGGAATCTTGTGTCCAGTTCTGGGCCCCTCAGTTCAAGAAGGATAGGGAACTGCTGGAAAGAGTCCAGTTCAAAGCCACAAAGAAGATTAAGGAGGTAGAACATCTTCCTTATGAGGAAAGACTGAGGGAGCTGAGCTTCTTTAGCTTGGAGGAGACTAAGGGGTGACCTTATCTATGCTTTCAAGTATGTCAAGGATGGGTTTTGGGAGGATGGGGTCAGGCTCTTCTCAGTGAAGCCCAGTGACAGGACAAGAGGCAATGGCTGTAAGCTGAAGCATAGGAGGTCCTGTGTGAATACACGTAGAAATTTTTTCCCAGTTGAGGTGCCAGAGCACAGACTGCCCAGAGAGGTTGTGGAGTCTCCTTCTATGGAAATATTCAAAACCCAGCTGGACACACTTCTGTGTGACCTGGTCTAGGGAATCCTGCTGTGGCAGGGGGGTTGGACTAGATGATCTTTCAAGGTCCTTTCCAAGTCCTAACATTCTGTGATTCTGTGATACTTCTGGAGCATCCTCTGTGGAATATGTATTTCTGTAGCCAGCATTATTTGCTGCCATCACCTAATAAACGCAGTCTGTTCAACACAGCAAGATTGCATTTCCAGCTAATAATGACCAGCATGTTAATGACTTGCATTTTGTATGGTAAATTTTTTATGTCTGTGACCAAAGGGGGACAAAACAAGGTGGTTTCATGAGTAAGTTACAGGAAGTTATTTACTAGCACACTTACTTTATTACCAGTTTATTCAGATCCATTGTAGTATTTCTTTTTGGTTTTAGTATTTCTTTTTGGCAGAAATGTAAGTGCACAGGCAGGAGAGTAGCTGCCATATCAAGCACCTGCATCTTTTCCAACCATTTTACATTAGAGAAATTCCTAAAGCGAATGACCTAGTTAATCACAGTTGCATTTATTACAAAAAAAATGTTTGAAATCTTGCTCTACTGATGACTCACTGCCTGTGGCCCTCTATTTTTTTCACACTTTGCACCAGGATTAGTCAACTGTGTGTGCTGTACGATTCTCCTTTGTCTCTTTTGCCTATACACCATACTCCAGCATTTCCTGGAAGAGCCTGGAGTATTTGGATATCTTTGACTGATCCAAGTGTTCCTTCAGAACACAGAAGGAAGGAAGAATCAGTCAACTTAAGTATGTTTTAAGCTTGCTTACAAGCTCCTTTACATTCACAGATTTGGTTTAGTTTGATGTATATTAATACCAGCTCTTCTTTTATAGTTTATCTGTTACACAGAATCACACAGAATGTTAGGAGTTGGAAGGGACCTTGGCAAGATCATCTAGTCCAAGCCCCCTGCCAGATAATGTTAACAGAATCAATTATTTTCCTAAAAAAGAAATCTACTGTTTCAGTCACAGACTCAGGTATCAGTGTTTCATACTAAAATTCAGTTGATGGAGACAAAAGATCAAGAAGTATATTTAGGAAGAGAAAATAACCCTCAAACACATCTAGAACACATATTTGAGGATTAGTTTAGTGTATTTTTCCAAACCAGACATTAATATTCTCCAACAATGATGGCCTATATTCAGTAGCAATTTTAATTCTATTCTGCCTATATATTGCAAGTTCTTTCAGAGTTCAGCTTTGGGGTTTGGCCTTATTAAGTTCTTGTGGAAACATTGATTATGAGTATTGTGTTAGGAATAATTCTTGCAAACAGATTTGCTGGAAAATGTAATGAGTCTCAGTTTCTTTGGAGAAGAGGGAAAAGGACTGGATTATGCATTTTTATACCCAATACAGCAAAGCACTTTTAAAATGCAGATAGATAGTAATGTAGAACAGACTCATGTGAAGACAGCTGTACTATTTACCTCCACAAACACTTCAGGGTAAAACAGCTTACTGAAGTTCAATTTTTTCAGGAGTCTCAAATAAGATCACCCTTCCTCAGTGAAAAATCTGGATCAATAGTTTCTTCACTTAATGTGGATTCAGTTCTGGATTTTCAAAACAAATGTTTCTGTGTGCAAAAGAACCTTTGAATATTTTCTACAGAGTTATGATGTCTCTCCAGACCCTAAATTAACTTAAGTCTGGTTAAGCATGTCAAAGCATAGCCACACTGCTTCCAGTTTAATAGCTACTCCTCATTGTTACCACCATTGTTCTGTGTGCACATCCACAACACAACAGTTTAATACTCTCACAAACGGCAGTAACCTGCTGCACACAAAGGCAATCCTAGCCTTTGGCAGCCATTAGTGGTGCATTATGTTGGGTAGGGGCAAAAAATATGAGGAGGCCTAGGGAAGAAGATATATAGCACCACTGTCAGATGCTCTTGTGGTATTACTCAGGCATTATGAGGACCTCTTCCCTATGGAAAATGTATTTATGGGCTTAGAATGCTGTGGAATTCTGAAGATCCTCCAGGAGAACATGATCTGGGATACTCTGATCTGCACAGAGCAAATGAAAGAAAAGACTGAGTCAGTTACAGACAGGTTCAGTGTTCTCCAGTGTCAGTGCTGCACTCTGTGACAGTGTTAGGCAAGCTTTGCCCTCCTCTGTGTTTAAGGTGAACAGGAAGATTACAAACAGAAAAAACCCTCCATTGCTAGCTAATGAAGTTGCAGCCCTCTCCAGCATTATTTTCTCTGTCCCGCAGAGTGCCTCTGGCTCAGCTGTGCTGGTATAAAACTGTGTGGTTCTGGTATGATCAAGAATGAGAAACCCAGCTAGTGAGATGATGTCCTTTCTCTTGGAAGTTAAGCCATATGAGTTCTACAACTTTGTTCACAGGAAGAACAACAACAACAACAACAACAAACCCCCCACACTCTCAAAAAACCCTAAACAAATAAACAAACCTGAAACATTAGAGAAACATGACAAAATTTTGTTCCATAACAGTAGGAAATAAACAGTGGAAGATTCATACATAAAGCTGGTCATACATGGATCCTTTTGCAGAACAGAGAACATCCTGGGAATTTACACCCTTCCAACACTAACACTGCTACATTTTTTTGTTACTCCTTCCATTTGTGGTTCTGATTTATCTTGTCAGAAAGGAAGTGCTTACTGTTCCCTAGTCGTATAAGATTTAACTCCAGTGGACAAACAAAAGTATCTGGGTAAAATATTTCACTCTGTAGGATCTCTTGTGTCCTTCTAGGATAAAATTCTCGCCACCAACTGGCCTTGAGTGTCTCCCTCTGATTCACAGTTCAGCCGATTATGTTTATTCTGAAGAACTCCAACCTACAGCACTGCCCATGATGGCTCGCTTAACTACACAGCAGACTCAGATACTGTAATACTGGTGTGATTAGTACCAAGGTCAGTTATTTTTAACTTATAAACAGCTAGCTTAATTGCAGGTGTCCTCTGACTGTTACTGTGCAAACAAAAATGTGGAATGGCAAATATCCTGAGTTAGGGTAAGTAGAGCTGAAATGCAGAATTCTAACAGAATAAATTATCTAGTTATGGGTCACATTTTCTGCTGCAAGATACTTCACTCCCTATTATAAATAATTTTTAAATCCTTTAAAAAAGGACTGCAACAATTTTGTTGCAAAGGAAATATCTTTCTAAACATACTCTAAAAATCTGAGTCTCTCAGCAGAAACTGATGATTGAGAGCAGTGAAATTTCATAGTGATTTATGAAAGCTTCAGAAACTGATAGAAGACTGAAGAGCTATAAAATGGGAATTGCAGTGAACCTGATTAAAGCTTCTGCTGTCATTCCCACGGTTTTCTCCTTAATGGTGTGAACAAAGAATACGCTGTGTGGTGTGGTATGTTGTGGTAGGTAAAGACACTCATGCCAAGATTAAAATGTGCAAGCTTTACCTGACATGATTTTCCCTCACCAAATGAAACCATGTGTTAGTAACACCTCTGTTAAGGTGTTAACTCTGTGTTAGACAGCTCTGCAAAGATATTTCTCTCATTTCTAGGGAATTTTAAAATCGGTGTGCCTCTAAAGCCTACTGCTTGGATTTTCCTTGTTTGAAGCATGACTGCAGTGTTTACAGGCAAACCCCTTTTTCTCCTACTCCTCTACCTAATTCAGTCATGATGTGCAATGATTTGTAGCACCTTTAAATCTTGGCACCATCCTGGAGAGATAAAGCCTGTGTACTGAGAGATTCATAGAATTGTCAGAGTTGGAAGGGACCTCAAAAATCAGCCAGTTCTAATCCCCCTGCCTGGCAGGGACACCTTCCACTATATCAGGTTACCCAGAGCCTCTTCCAGCCTTGCCTTGAAAGCTTCCAGGGATGGGGCTTCCACAACCTCTCTGGGCAACCTCTTCCACTGTCTCACCACCCTCATGGTAAAGAACTTCCTCCTAATATCCAATCTAAATCTACCCTCCTCTAGTTTGTATCCATTCCCTCTAGTCCTATCACTACCTGAACTCCTAAAAAGTCCCTCACCAGCTTTCTTGTAGGCCCCCTTCAGATACTAGAAGGCCACCATAAGGTCTTCTCGGAGCCTGCTTTTCTGCAGACTGAACAACCCCAACTCTCTCAGTCTGTCCTCGTAGCAGAGGTGCTCCAGTCCTCTGATCATTCTTGTGGCCCTTCTCTGGGCTCGTTCCAGCACCCCTATATCCCTCTCGTAACAGGGGCTCCAGAACTGGACGCAATATTCCAGGTGGGGTCAAAAGCCCCTGGCATCTGCCTAAGGCACAGCAGGTTCCCAGCAGGCCCTGCCATGGCCCGAAGAGGAGAGGCAACCATGGCTGGAAGTGGAAGCAGGGCAACCCCTCCTGCCTCCTCCCGAGTCATTTATGTTTATTCACACTACTTAAATATTTCTTTGTCGAAATCAAGTCGGGTTCGCCTAAGAAGGGGACACGACCAGCCCCACTGAAGTGCCTCTACATGAATGCATGCAGCTTGGGCAATAAACAAGATGAATTAAGGGCCATTGTGTTGGTGGAAAGCCATGACATGGTGGCTATTACTGAAACTCCGTAGGATGATTCTCATGACTGGAATGTAGGAATATACAGGTACAAGCTCTTTAGGAAGGACAGGCAGGGTAGGAGGGGAAGAGGTGTTGCCCTCTACATTGGTGATCAGCTGGAATCAATGGAGTTCCACCTGGGAAAGGATGGTGAACTGGTTGAGAGCATATGGGTTAAGATTAAAGGGAAGACAGGGGAAGGTGATATTACAGTATAGGTCTATTACAGGCCACCTGACCTGCAGGGCCAAGTAGATGAAGCCCTTCATAGGTGGATAGAAGTGACTTCATGTTCACAGGTCCTGGTCCTTGTAGAGGATTTCAATTGCCCTGACATCTGTTGCACAGACAACAAAGCAAGGCACCAGCAATACAGGATGTTCCTGGAACACATTGATGACAACTTGCTCCTCCAAATGGTAGAGGAACCAACTAGAAATGGTGTTATGCTGGACCTTATTCTTACCAACAGGGAAGGGCTGGTGACCAACATAAGGCTCAGGGACAACCTTGGCTGCAGTGACCATGAAGCACTAGAATTCAAGATCCTCAGGGCATCTAGGAGGATATATTCTAAGCTCACAACCCTGGATTTGGACATGCAGACTTTGATCACTTCAGGGATCTGATGGCCAAAGTACAATGGGGCAAAGCCCTAGAGGGGAGGGGGGCCCAGGGCAGCTGGTCAATTTTCAAGGATCACCTTCTCCATGCCCAGGAGCTAAGTATCCCATCAAAGAGAAAGGCAGGAAAGAATGCTAGGAGACCTGCCTGGATGAACAAGTTGCTCCTGGACACACTGTCTCATAAAAAAAACCTATACAAGGAGTGGAAGAAGGGACAGCCTGAATGGAGGGGTATAGAGAAGCTGTCTGGAGAGCAAGACAACTGGTTAGGAAAATTAAAGCTCAGTGGGAATTAAATCTAGCCAGGCAGGTCAAGGGGAATAGTAAGCATTTCTATAGACATATTAATTGAAAAAGAAAGACTAGGGAAGATGTGGGCCCCCTCAGAAAAGAAACAGGAGAACTGGTGATGGATCATATGGAGAAGGTCGAAGTTCTCAACAGCTTCTTCACCTCAGTCTTCACTGGCAAGGGCTCCTGCCACACCCCTGAAGTCAAAGAAGATAATGGTAGGGCCTGGAAGATAGAACTGCCTGTGGTAAGTGAAGATCAAGTTCGTGACCATCTGAAAAACCTGAAAGTTCACAAGTCCATGGGACCCAGTGGGATACACCCACAGGTACTGAGAGAATTGGCAGAGGAGGTTGCTAAGCCACTCTCTATTGTATTCCAAAAGCCATGGCAGTCTGGTGAAATCCTCACTGACTGGACAAGGGGAAGCATAACCCCCATTTTTAAAAAGGGAAAGAAGGCTGATCCAGTGAACTATAGGCCAGTCAGTCTCACCTACGTGACTGGTAAGATCATGGAACAGATCCTCCTGGAGGCACTACTGAGGCAGAAGAATAATGAAGACGTGATTGGGTATAATCAACACGGCTTCACCAAGGGTAAATCATACCTGATGAATCTGGTGGCCTTCTATGAAAAGGTCACAACATCAACAGACAGGGGAAGAGCAACTGACAACACTTCCCTGGACCTGAGCAAAGCCTTTGTCACTGTCCCTGGTTTCTAAGCTGGTGGAATATGGGTTCGATGGCTGGACCACTCAGTGGACAAAACATTGGCTTGACAGCCACACCCAAAGAGTGGCTGTCAATGGTTCCATGTCCAAGGGGGCTGCTGGTGGATGAGAAGCTGAACATGAACCGCCAGTGTGCACTTCCAGCCCAAAAGGCCAACCGTAGCCTGGGCTGCACCAAGAGAAGCGTGGCCATCAGGTTGAGGGGGGTGATTCTCCCCCTCTACTCTGCTCTCCTGAGATCCCATCTTGAATATTTCATCCAGTTCTGGAGCCCCTGTTACGAGAGGGATATAGGGGTGCTGGANCCTGCCAGGCAGGGGTGTTAGAACTGGCTGATTTTTGAGGTCCCTTCCAAACTCTGACAATTCTATGATTCTAAGATCCTCTCCATCTTTTAGAGAATGCCACTATGGGATGGCAAAATGCCTCTTGCTGATTGACTCTAGAAAAGCAGGAGGTGGATGGAACAATGCTGAATTTCCCCGTGCAAGTGTGCAGGTGAGGAGTAAGCATGAGGCAGGTGTCTGCTGAAGTATTTTGGGGAGCAAAACACTTGCTGCCAAACCACTTCATCATCTGTGCAGGTTTTTCCACAGACTTCACCTACGATTCAGTGGAAATAAACATTGTATTGTATTTCTCTCTATGTCTTCTAAACAGCACGGACATCATAATTTCATGCTGAAAAAGCAGCCACTTAAAACAGTATGTTAGACCAAAAGAATTTTTATCTGTGACAGGAAGATGAAAGATCACTTGGATAAAATAACAAAAATAATTCAAAAAAAGGAGGACAGCACAACAGGAACAAAGTGCACAGCCTGATTTCATTAGGAGCTAGCTTAGGGAGGCCAGTCCACGATACGCAGAAAGATACCCTTACTTTCATGTGTATAATACTGCAAAAAAGAAATGTTTCCCTAAAACCCAGTATAATGAGAACAATGCAGGAGCAGAGAATTAATCTGCAGAAGGGATCCTCCTTGTTTTCTTAAAGAAGACAGAAAGTGGATCCTGCAAGTAGCTCACTAGGCATGAAAATCTAAGAAGTCTGTAGCAGGTAGAGAAAGCCACTTCGGAGCAAGAGCATTCTGTGAAAATATTAGTTGTTAAAACTCGTGAGAGAAAGAACTGAAAGATGTTCAAAACAGCTTGAAAATTAGATAAAGTCTATCAGTTTTAAAGCTGCTGGAGGCTGTGTGTACTGTTTTCTTCTGAGCCTGAGCACTTTGCTTAAACTAGGAAGAAGTAAATGAACATTTTCTGTGGAGAACACTACAAGGTCATCTTGAGCTATCTCACAGACGGAGACTATTTCCAATCCCTTGATGTTTTTACCTGACCTTGGAGATAAGAGAAGAATCTCAAAAGGTGCTAGCAGTAGAAAACTGTTTTTTTCAGTTATAAGAAAATTTTAATCCTTTGTGACTTGAACCCTTATAAATCAGGTCGGGAGGCTTAAGCTAAAACACTATAACAATTAGAAAGGGAGGACATCAAAGTCTCTTCCTTGTGTCTTACTAATCAGCAGATAAAGGAAAGCCTTCCATTATTTCAAAATTAGTGGGAGAGTTTATTATTATTAACTTAAAGCCAAGAGAAGAGTATTACATTTAAGAGCTATAGGGTATGACTTTAATACTGAGGAAGTGATGAATATGTACGATGTTTTTTGTTACATCTTGTTATATTCATTCAGCATGTATTAGAGATTGTTTTGAAACTAAGATAAAGTTTTAAGCAAGAAATACTAATAAGTGTTTTGTTTTTGCCTCTTTTAAAATAATAAAACCATGAAACCTGTAGGGAAAGAATCCTACAAGAATATTCCAGATTAAAAGATACAAATAAGTATTTTCTATTTTGACAGAGTAGTAAGGAAAGTCCAAGCTGTACAAATTGCTGAAGACAACAACCATAGTGTCTAATCCTGCAAACAGTTAAGTACATCTTTGCTTTCAGTGTTTTCAAACATCTCTGTGGAAGGATTCATAAAGTTAAGCATTTAGATTTTGAGTAATATGAATAAAGAAACACTTTACCAATATCACAAACCTGTTTGTTTCTTAGTAATTGTACCAGGACAAACTACCTTTGGACTTTAAACTTAGAAACTTGACAGCTGAGTCTTCTACAGGTTTTATGAATTTCTATGTATGGTATTTTTTGTTACCTTTTGAAAAAGCATTAACAGTTGCCATTTCCCATGCAACTCCATCTGACAATTTCATAGCAGCATTACAGTTCTATCAGGCAAAGGGATTGTAAAAATGTACTACACAGGAGGATGGTTTTTATTTAAACTGATAGCAAGAAATTTCTGTGAAATAAGAACTGCATTAACAAAGCTGGTAACTGGCCACAGCTGACTTTGTTCTGGTTGCTGCAACCTGTATCACCTGAAAGGCCATTTGCTGGTGAAAACAGAGTACAACTTGTTCCATTGCTATCCCCAGGAGCCTCTGCTACATGTACAGAATATACAGCCTGATCTCATTCTCATTCTCATTTCTGTCATTCATACTTGTTACAAAAAGGAAGATCTTACAAGTGTAGTGCTGCAGGAAATTTGTCTGATACTTGGACATAGAGTTCCAGTTTCCTACTTTACTTCATCTATTCCTTGGCTTTCATACTAATGCACAGCTGTTAGCTAAGCCAGAGAAAAATCCAAGTGAGGGAATGAAAGCTTAAGGGAAGGCTACTTTCTCTCTTCAAAACATTCTACTAACATTTTAAAATCAGAATCTATTTTAAAAAAAACCCTCCTTTGTTGACATCTTCAAATGAACTGTCAGTGTGAATCCTATCAAGTTTTCTGTGTCTTTGGCCTTTAGGCAGGTATGCATGGAAGGGATAACAATGCAGAAATACAGTCCTCCCTCATTCCTTGGCAAAATGATCAAGACTACCCAACCTCTGTGTGATGTAATGGACTCTTATTATGCATCCCCACCACAGGCAGCAAATAAATATTTGATTCATTAAAGGTTCTGTGTTTGGTTTTTCCTTTGATAACCCCCAAACCAAAGCTTCTCATTTGTTTAGGAATTGACAACAACAAAAGTATTAACAGTGTACATTTCACAGCAGGAGACAAGATAGGTATTAGAGTACAGAATTAATTAGCTCTTATAGCTAAAGTACGGGTAAGAACCACAAATAGACCATGTATTAGGAAGCACAAAGGTTTCAGAAGGAAGATATTATGAATCTTTTACCTAAAATAAGAAAGAGTCAAGTTAAAAGCTAGAACTGAAGCAAAACTTTATATGTTACCCACTATTTCTTTTGCTACCAGGTGGTTTATTTCTACAGTGATGCTGTGGCAAGTTCCAAGCGATTAAGCATGGATACTGAAAGCAAAATACTGTCTCTGAAGGATTTCCAGGATTATAACCAGAGATACCTACCTAATTACTGCCTTAAAACTTTAGCTCATTTCTTAAGAAAACTAATGCAGGTTTTAGAGTTAGCAGACAGTTTTAGTCATGGGCTAGAAAAGGAGCAGCACAAACAATCTGCAAAATGTCACATACAAGAAATATTGCTGGATTTACCAGTTGCTTTCAAAACTATCTAACTTTCAGTAGTACTACTATTTATGGCATTTTCTGACTGCACTCAGTATTTATCTCACTAATATCATAGGCTACACTGTCTTTGAAAGCTGAAAAAGAATTACATTCTGGTTTCACTCACTATAGCCCTGAAACGAAAATATAGGTAACATTATATGAAGAGCCAGAAATTAAGCTAGTGCTTCAAGAAGGTGATGGAGCACTGGAACAGACTGACCAAAGAGGCTATGGAGTCTCCTTCTCTGGAGAGATTCAAAACCCACCTGGAGTCACTTCTGTGTGACCTGGTCTAGGGAATCCTGCTGTGGCAGGAGGGTTGGACTAGGTGATCTTTCGAGGTCCCTTCCAACTCCTAACACTCTGTGATTCTGTGATTCAGCCAAGAGCTGAGCTACAGCACAGAACCTTGCAGCTCAGCCCCAGCTAGCCCTTCTGTCAGCAGACATCTTTAGAGAAGATGAAAATGTAGTATCTTTGCCACTTATGACAGGATGTGCCATTTCTTGTAACTTTTTGACTTATATGAGGTTTAGTCAACCTTGATAAGCATGGTAATAGAAATGTGTGTGCATTAATTGCCTATTTGGATGTGGCTTGGTGTGAGGGTTAGAATAGGTCATTCAAAGGTTAATGGGTTTTCAGTGCAAGAAAGGGTTAATAAACACTGAGTGGT
The DNA here is from genome assembly GCA_013399015.1 of Galbula dea. NCBI lineage: Eukaryota > Metazoa > Chordata > Aves > Piciformes > Galbulidae > Galbula > Galbula dea. The sequence continues at coordinate 38,963 of VWZX01003971.1, forward strand.
TTGCAGCAGAGGAAGGGACTTCAAAAGAGAATAGAGCAAAGATACTTTGCAGGCTGTTATTCATTTGGCAATTACTACCATGAAGTATGTTCCTAAAAGCCAAAGGAGTGATTTTAAAAGAGGCAACAAAGAAATCAGAAAATGTGCCTTGTTGTTGTCTGCCAGGGCACTGCCCTTCTGGGGAAAAAAGAACATTGGTAGTACTAGGAGACGCTCATTGTCACACAGACCATGAGTTGAATCAAAGCATCACTCTGACACACTTTTTAAAAAAAAAACACAGTTTGCTGTGTTTCAGAAAATGAGGAAGCCCCTAAAGAGGCCCTTTATGAAGACTCTGTGCCGGAGAGCTGCTTTTCCAGTCTCTCCAAGTACGCCTGCAACGACATTGGGGGTCACCATCCGTGACTGACTGGGTGTCTCCTCTGTAGCAGATTTGTTACTGCAGGTGTTCACCAAAGACAACAATGGGGTTGAGGGGTCACTCATTACCAGTCCATTTCATCTGATTTGAGACCACAGGCCTCACTAACTCAGACAGGCAATCTCTCATCAACCTTTCTCTTAGTGTCGGAAGAGCTCTCTCCCTTCATTGCTGCATCGGCATGGGTTTGTGGCTGGAGACATGGGCACCACCACATGTCCAGATGGCAGCAGAGTCTAGGATCTCTGCCATGAACACCCTAAATGAACAAGAAAGAAATGCAACAAATTGCCTCATGGGACAAGAGAAAACAAAGAATAGCCGCTACTACCAGAGGTCTACAAAAGAGTTGCTTCCACTGAAATACCAAAACAAAGGTTGTAAGAGTTTATGTAAAGATGAATTACACACATTCTGCTGAGGGTTAAGGACGCTGTCACCTCAGGGAGGTTGCTTCCTCAAGCTGTGCTCTGTTACCTATATTTGAACACTGATGATTTATTTCAAAAAGCTTCATTTTGACCACTTGTCTCTGAAAGGAAATAACTTAAATGATCTCAACTTCCAAGTGTATTCAAATATTTGCTAGCAACCTGTAGGTTCTGCTTCCTAAACAGGTTGAGAAGGTTCCCACTCCAAGCTACCTGGCCCACTCTTTCTGTGAAGGAGTCAAGGACTTTCATTTTGCTGCTGGAAGTTTCCTAGGTAGGCCTTAAACTCTTGAGCAGCAGAGGAAAGACCAACCCTTTACAATTTGCCACCAGATACTGAAACATTCTCAAAATACGAAGGTTCATAGTAATTCAGAGAACCCCTGAATTAGTTATCCATGAATGAGAACACTTGTTTCTAAAGGCTTGGCTTCTACAGTAACCAAGTATTTATAATTTTGGTCTTTCTCATGTCTGCTTATACTTTTGCAGATTTACACTGATAACATCTGATTCACTATACAAATGGCAAAGTGAAGGTTCTTTCTTCCATTTCCCTCTGGATGCTGTTGCAGCAGTTTTCATTCTTCATGTCTTGGTTCAGCTGATATATTTTTCAAGACCTTATCACTGTAACATACAACAGCAGGGATCAGGTAACCATTAGATTAATGGAGTTTCAGTGTTGCTTATACTGCTTCAAATAGAATATTGCAAAAGGAGAGCTCCCTTTTGCTGACAACCAAATCATTAAGTCCTATTCAGATCCAGTCCTGGAAGCTGTTAAGAATCTCTTCTTGAAAGTGAACCTCAGAACTTTGCAGGACAAAGTCCACCACAAACTTCAATAACTTATCAAACTTTGGCTTGGTGCTGTGCATTATATATATATTTATGTGTTAATGGTAGTCTTCTAAATCTTGAGACTGAGAATAAAAATAAAAGTACAAGTAAAACCTTCAGGATCAGTACCTTCGTAGCACTCCTGCAGATTCTGAGTATCAGATCTTTCTTATTTTCATACATCAACAAAGGTTTTTTGTTCCTACTCTAAAAATTTGGAGCAATACTCCATACTGAAAAGGCATCTTAAGTTGTCCTACTGTTGTGTAAATCAACCAGTGACTCCATTAGTAACTGCATATAACAAAGCACAGGTCAGTGTAGGATTTATCCTGACAGTTTTCACTGAAATATCTTGCCTAATTTCATTCTGAGCATGCAAAACTAAAGCAAATAAAGCTAATCACGTTGGCATTGTAAGGCATCTGGCAGCTACCACTTCCAATTTTTCCTAGAAGTGAGAGAGAACAAGAAACTGCAAAGGATAACACCCTCCTACATGCACAGAGAGACACACGCTACTGTAGGTGAGGTGCCCACAGCCATTAAAGACCATGCAGCACTCCTGCAGAAGCTGAACAACTGCTCCCCAAGAGTGAGGATTTCCAAACTAAGAGTTGCATCTTGTTAATAGTAGACAAACTTCTCCAAAGTGAAAAGCAAAACACTGCTTGATAAACCAAATGTTTTCGGTTGCTACACAGCTGTTTCCTCTTCCAACCACAGTTCCAGGGAAAACTCAGGCTGGGAACACCTCCGCAATGAAAGGCTAACAGCTCCAGCCTTCTGATCCGTGAAGGAACCTCCCTGGGGAAAAGCACATTTTATTTACAAGGAATTGCCTGAGAGGTCAGCTTACAGAGCAGTTATTTTATAGATCAAAAGGAAAAGAAGGGAAATGTGCCAGCAATCAGAATGACTGTCTTCTGAGTTATGTGGTATTCTAACAAGCAGGTCAACGAAAAATTGTGAAAATGGCTGCAAAGCTAACTGCAATGGTTATGTGAATATCATTTTAGTAAAAAAACAACCAAACAAACCCAAAACAACAAAAAACTCCAAAATAAGCTTTCCAAAACAAGATAATAAGCCAAGCAAGTTGAAAGAAGATCTGACTAGAAATTCAGAAGAAGAGAAATTCAAGGGAAAGTAAGAAAGTTTGTTTGTTAAAATAAACCTAAAGGCAGCCCTAGCACTATGGAATAATATCAAGTACCAGCAGGACTGTGTCAATTATAAGTCAGAATAATTATTTTTTAGTAAGGGAAGTTATTTAATAATAAGTCACAATGAAACACAGCAAAAGAAGAAAGCTGTAGTGGTAATGTTTGCAGGAACTACTTATGTCTATGAATATTCTTTATGGAGAAATATTTATTGAACCATGAGAAAGAAATTTAAAAGACAAATATTGTCAGATAGAATCAGAACTGAGCAGAACAATTCACACAAATATTAGTAATTAACTTCACTAAAATAAACCCCAGACCTCCCATAAGAATGCAACAAAACTGATGCTTTGAAATACTGGCATGGGGTTTCTGTGCATGCTTCGGTTGAAAAAAATCTGTATGCAAACAGAGGTAATAAAATGGGTGTTAAAACTAATCTGAAAGAAGCAAAAAAAAAAAAAAATCAACAAACCCAAACCCCAGGAAAAGCTGGTAAAAGAGGGTTTTTTTGTAACCTAGCTGACACTATAGGATTACGAAATACTACTCCTCATTAAGCCAAAGGGAACCTGTATCCACAGCCTCCCACGGCTAGTAGTATTGTAACAAAAAGCTGCCTCTGGCTATGCAATGATTTCAGTCAGACACTGTGCAGGCACAAAGGTTTGCCCAGAGGGATCTAGCTGTAAGCTGAGACTTGACAAGTACAGCCTGTGATAGTGCCTGGCAGCACCCCCATTTAGCTCTTCATCATTTTGCTGGTAAGGCACCACACTGCTGAACTCTCAGCCAGTATCACCTTCTAGGCTGTAACCTGGGACCTGTCAGACTTCATGTTTCTGTATATCCTCATTGGGCTACCATTTAGTTTTTCTGCAAAATCTTTTCTTGAGATTTGGACTCTGAAGTAGCTGTGTTCCTTCTCAGTGGTGAATTAAGGGATGGATTTAATAGTTAACTGTGGATAGCAATATTTACTCTGATACTCTAGAGGAACTGAACTGCTACCAGGCAGATGTCAGCCTGGTTTTAACTGTGTTTCTTTTTCATGTTTCAGAAAACTTCAGAAGTTTTCTTTGTAGCTAAAAAGAAACAATGAAATAGTTTCTTGCTACTGTCTTCAGCCTCAGTCTTCAGCTGTTTTGTCCACTGAGTTTGACTCTGTCCAAGCTACTCCAGTTCCCACTGCTGGTGGGAACAAGCTGTTTCAAAAGAATCCCAGAAAACTGAAAATCTCAGGTTCACACCTAAACCCTTCAGAACACCTTGGGCCTACATGGACAAACAAGCTGATGGTCAGTTTGCTTGGTGTCTCTAGACACATCATTACTCTCACTTCAAGAAGGAAAGCCAAAACTTAGAATAACCCAGGGGGTCTTTTTTGTATAGCATCCTTACTTTCAGCTTGCTAGAAGCTGGATTCTTTTTGTCTAAACAGTAGAATTCTCTTCTCTCCATCCAGCCAGAGATTCTAAGAATTGTCAAAAAAAAAATAAAAGTTTTGATCTTTTCTTTTTATAACCCTGCATTTCTCTTCTCTTCAGGTGATTGATACAGGGATCTTACAGACCTCTTCTACAATTTTCTGCCAGCAAACTGGTTTTCTTCATAAGCACTTATCTTGTTTTATTCCAGCTTATATTTTATGACAGAGGTCTGAAGTCAGCAGGTCTTTACCACCAGTCTCATGCCAACAACTCCATTGAATTTTACTGTGAAATCACAGTAAGAAGGCAAAGCAGCTGAAATGGGACCAGCAATCTGACAGTTACCTCTAGAGTCCACCACCAGAGTCAGCGTCTATACAGTCTGCATACAGGGTCCCAGAGCTGCCTTGGGCCTTCTCCTGAATTAGTGAGCTGTGGCTGGACAGGAAGCTGCCCTTATGCAAACACATAACCTGTTAACTTGTACCTCCTCCTCTGCTTTATTGTTTTTACTGCTGCAGCAGAAAAGTAGCTGGTGCTTTATAAACTATGTTGTGGTCGTTTTTGTAAAGACAATGCAAGTCTCTACCAGCACAGCTAAAAGCAGTCCTCCTCTCCTGCCTGCAAGCAAGACATGTTAATGTCTTAAGCAGCATTAAGACATTATTTTTATTAGTCCCAGGTATCTAGTTTTGTATACTGGAAAAAGGATTTTTACTTTTTGGCAGTATGGTCACATTTAACTGAGCTATGTTCAGCTATGGGGGTAAGCAATCTTTTCAGGCTCCTTCTTAATTTACATCATTCATGTCATCAAAACTTCCAATGTTGATCACACTCTTATAACAGCCAGTCTCATTATTGGACTATTTCTATTTCAACTTTGTTTCCATGTTGAAGCAGTGGTGAGGACTCTGTGTTGTATTCAGTTTATGGATTCTGCATACCTTAGTGTATGCATGTACCACAGAGAAAATACAAAAAAAGGAGAAAAAAGGTAAAAACAATAGCTAGCCTATAGACTTTATTGTAACATACCTCAAAATAAATTGAGAAATGGGGACATTAATTGTAGCAGCACACCTAAGTGCAGATGGCTAGGAAAATGTATGACTGAGCCAAGTCTCCAAGTGTAATTTCTTGTTTCTGTTTGATATCTCACTCATGCAGATCTTAAGAGTTTATTGTTGGGGTTTTTTTTAATAAATCAAATAAGCCCACAGCAGACCAAAACAAAAAGCTGTAATGAAGCCATTACCTTCTTCAAAGTGAAACTTTTTTATTACCAGTAAATTACCAGTGAGTACAACTCCTGTAAAAGCTAAACTGTCAAAAACCCCCAAAATTTCACTACATAAAGTACTTAAAAAGATGCAACCTCCCCTTTTTACATTCACATACACAGGCACACAGACAACTGAAGAGCCAATGTAAACATGAAGGTTAATTAGAAAGACTCCTTCTGTTACATTCTTCCTTCATTTGATATGCTGAGGCTAACTCCAGACAAGGGCAGATAACCTATGCCAAGCAGTGTTTCCAGTTCTGAATGCCTTTAAAAACGAGGCACTCTGACTACTGAAAATTGTTCTTTACAACTTAGGAGAGTGCAGGCTTTTGATTACTGTAACTTATTTTAATGCAGTCTGAAGCATTAGATTACAGGCAGCTGTTCATGCAGAACAAATGATACATTCTTTACACACCTTGTGATGAATCTGAGTGTAACTTTCCTTGTCATTTTCTTCAGAAGGCTCCATTTTGCTGGTGTTGTCAAGTATGGATATTGACAACAGCTTGGGCAAGGAATGAGCCAGAAGAAGCATTCAGATAAAGTAAAAATCAGCATAGAAAATGGAGCCAGGTTTCAGCATTTGTCATGCTGTCAGCAGTGGGGTCGTGATACAACCATGCATTTCTTGGTTAAGGATGTATTAGAAAAGCCACTTCAAAGCAGGTACAACTGGGTAATTCCATTTCAGTGAGACTAAGCAAAGCTGGCACACAAGACAGTCTGTGTGGTGGAGAGGGTACTGTCAGATCTCAGTTCCAGTTCAGCTGTGTAGCAATGGTTTCTATGCACATTCCTCTACCCTATTTTATTTATCTATATTGTGAACTCTTCAGGACAGACCTCTTTCCCCACTGGTTTTAGGAAAAGTATCTGTGAAAACAGGGAAAAGGTAGAAAGACTCTAAAGAAATAATGATGATCTATTTATGCTAGCTTTAATACATGCAGGAGAAAGACATAAATCTTGGAACAGAGTGAAGGTTCCATGTTAAAGTTTGAGAAATAGTGTCTCTTTGGGAAAAGGAAGTGTAAACAAAAAAATCAAGGTACTATATATTACAAACCCACGTTTTCCAAAGCTTCAAAAAAACCCTTTTGCAGCTTCAAATAACATGGACAGCTAAAGAAACATGCTTAATAATTAATAACAGCCAGCAGGGCTGCCATTGCTGTTTTGTGCCTGCTGCTTCATACAATTTGTTATAGAAATAAGCCACAGTAAAGTCTGCACTAGGCAGTTACTGGTAGTCACACCCTATGCACTGCTAGGGAGCATGCTAGAGGCTGAATATGTCTGCAAATACCCAAGAAACACTTCAGGAACCTAAAAGTGTGTACCCTCCTGTGTTTTGTTGTAACTAGGATAAGGCTCTTCCACTTCACAACTTGCTCTAAATTTTATCTTGTAATTCTAACAACTAGGAAGAACTGAGTGTCACACAGAATATCTGGTCATGGTTTACTGGTTTGCAGGCCTTTAAAGATGGGACATCTTTTACTTGGGTAGGTGAAATACACTACAAACCCTTATTAATATTTTGCATGCTTAGTTTGTATTTTAACATATTGAGGTTTAGTAAGACTCCTCCCTCAGTCACTGCAATACCCTCAACAACTGCTGCCCACAAAGGTTACTAATATTGAAAACATGTTCTGTGGAGCCCAGCTTAAGCTTTGATCTTACAGAGAGGTCTGCCATCCAGACAAAACCTCATTTTCTCTCTGCTCTCATTATCTCTTTGTCTGTGAGATAGAGATATTCAGCTTTATATCGAAAGGAAAGGAGGACAGATGGCTGAAAGACGGTTGAGAAAAGTTGCCTCACTTCCATTCTTTAAGCAATGTGACTTATTTAGAGATAAGAACATCCAACCATGCCTTCAGTATCATGCTGGAGGATCATTGCTGAAAAGCAGCTGCACATTTGTATGTCTTCTCGCTTTTCATACAGATAATGGAGCTCCAAGTGTTATACTCACTGTTTTCTTACAACCTCTGTAAAAGAATTCCAAAACTGCACCAGTGTTGGCAGCACCATGAGCAATGTTTTTGTGCACACTGCTAGCAAAGGCAGACACATCTGTCTAAGATGCTCCACCTCGAGGCACCGTTGAAACTGGTCCAGTTCCCTTCTGGGAACTTGGTGAGAGTGAGAGTACATGCAACAGTTTGTGACCCTGCACTCCTGGTTTTCTTCCCCCTCAAGGTTATATTAGCAGGAATTAACAAAGGTGCTGACTATGTATAAGGTCTGAATTTGCTCAGAAACAAGACTGAGTGGGTGGGTAGCAAGAAATAACTGACTTGGGGTGAACAGTGAGTCTGCTCTAGGCTTGTAGGTTTTGCCCTCACTATATCTATGAATAACTCTTCCATGCACAAAGCTCCTGTTTCTGTATGTGTGGGCTCACTGGATTTAAACTTTAGAATACTCTCAAAGATGAGCTAAGTGAATGTCAGCAGTAAGAATTCTCTCTCAAAACAGGCAAACTAGTATTTAATATACTTCAAAATAGTATTTTTGTTAGAAAAACTTTTTTTCAATAGTTTCTTTCATCTTACAATATCTGGCTGGAGTTTTTGAAGAGCTGTTTTCTCACATTATCCCCTTGAAAAATGGCATTTCTGTGTAGCTTTAGAATGATTAGAGCAGTCACTAGTTGATTTGGGTTTTTTTTTTATTTCTCCAGCCCTCCATGGGGTTAGATTAGACAAATATGATTATCCTGTGCAACAAGTGGAATGGTGAAACTTAAAGATATGTTTCCATGCTATTTGTGAAGGTGCTTTTGCAGGCTATGCTTTAAGGAACATGCATGGTGAGTAAAATGGACAACATGCAGCAACATCCATAGCTTAAAATCCTTTCCCTTTGCTTTCAACACATACTTTTCATTTCCATTCAATAGCAATGAATATGTCTAATAAATCACAGAGGCACTGCTCTTCTTGACACCAAAGAACCAAAGACATAAGTAACCAGCTGTAATAATACTGTGTGGCTGCCAGGTGTTCTCTCCTGAACATGAGAAATTAAGGTGAACTATTTGTCTCTGCCTCTGTTAGCTTGCAACTGTAGGCTACCTTTGCTTTAGCCTTCTTTTTTTTTGCTTTCCACCCAACATGCCAAGTACTTGCTGGGCACTCTTACAACAATAATACAAGGAGAACTCACTGGTTAGTTAACTTGTTTCTGACACATTGACCTTTAAAGACTTCTTAAAACCAGGGAAATTCATCACTGCTAACACTGACCATATCTTATACTAGACAAGCTCTGAAAACACAGTTTGAAAACAGGAATAAATACCAAAACACATTTGAGCACCTAGTCCAGTGTCCTCAGCTTAGAAATGAAGTCTTTGTAACTTTGATCCAGCACCCCATAAAGCCTGAATTAAATCTTTGGGTCTCTGTGCAGAAGTCTTGCAGAACTGGGCTCTGATACTTAAAGCACTATCCCTACAAGAAAACTAAAATAACTGCTATATAAATGTGCTATATAAACTCAAGCTCTATATACAGCAGAATACAGTAATTCACTGTTTTATTCTGTGTATTTTCTTCTTTCAGACTGTAAAGAGCTCTGGATATTCTACCATGTGTTGTAACTGAAGCAAGGTACAGATCATCCTCCTAATCTAAAGCCTGCATACCACAGTCAAAACTATCTGGGCTTGAAAACATTGAGGAACACATAGTCACCAGATATTCCTACTCTGCACTGTCAGGAAGAAAGAATACCAAGAAATGCTTCAAGAAACATATAAAGAAGAGTCCGCTTGCTGTGATTCATAGAATCAAGAATAGCCAGGTTGGATGGGACTTTAAAGAACATCTAGTTCCAACGCCCCTGCCATGGGCACAGATACCATCCACTTGACCAGGTTGCCCAGGGCCACATCCAGTCTGTCCTCGAACACTGCCAGGGATGGGGCAGCCACAAGTTTACTGGGCAATGTGTGCAGAGCCTCACCACCCTCTGGGTAAAGAACCTCTTTCTAATTTCCAGTCTAAATCTCCCCTCCTTCAGCTTATATCCATTCCCCCTTGGCCTGTTGCAATCTGACCAGCTGAAAAGTATCTCCCCCTCTATCCTGTAATCCCCCTGTAGGTACTGAAAGGCTGCTGTATGGTCCTCCTGAGGCCTTCTCTTCAACAGGCTGAACAACCCCAACTCTGTCCTCATAGGGGATGTGCTCCAGCCCTCTGATCATCTTTGTTGCCCTCTTCTGAACCTGCCCTAAAAGGTCCACATCTTTCTTATGCTGAGGACCACAGAACTGGACACAGTACTCCAGGTGGGGCCTCACAAGGGCAGAGCAGAGAGGCAGAATCACCTCCCTATACCTGCTGGTCATGCCTCCCCTGATGCAGCCCAGGATATGGTTGGCTTTCTGAGCTCTGAGTACACATTGCTGGCTCATGTCCAGCTTTTCATCTATCATGACCCCCAAGTCCTTCTCCACAGGGCTGCTTTCAGCAAGTTCTTCTCCCAATCTGTACATATATCTTGGATTGTCCCTACCCAGATGCAGGACCTTGCACTTGGACTTATTAAACTTTATCCAATTTTCTTGGGCCTACTTATTGAGTTTGTTCAGGTCCCTCTGGATGTCATCCCATCCTTCTGGCATGTCAACCACACCACTCAGCTTTGCATTGTCTGTAACTTTCTGAAGGTGCACGTGATCCCACTGTCAATGTCATTAATAAAGATGTTGAAGAACACCAGTCCCAAGAGAGAGTCCTGAGGGACACCATTTGTCACTGGTCTCCACCTAGACAAACAGCCATTGACTGCAATTCTCTGTCTGCGTCCATCCAGTCAATTTCCTATGCACCAAATAGTCCACCCTTCAAATCCATATCTCTTCAATTTAGAGATAAGGATGTCATGAGGAACTGTACTGAAGGCCTTACAAAAGCCCAGGTAGATGACCTCAGTTGGTCTTCCATCATCTACTGTTGCAGTCACTCCATCATAAAAGGCCACCAGATTGGTCAGGCACGATTTGCCCTTAGTGAATCCATGCTGGCTTCTTAGAATCACCTCTACGTCTTGTGTGTGCCTTAATATCACTTCCATGAAAATCTGCTGAATTACTTGACAAAGTTCCTCAGTCTTCATACAGTTCTTTGGAAGAACCAGAAAGATAAGTCTCAAAGAAGAATTTTACTAGCCTATTTTATATGTAGTTGGTATCAAGTGATTAGACACGTGAGAATGATTAAAAGCCATATCAGGGGAGGTTCAGACTGGAGATTAGGAAGCATTTCTCCACCAGGAGGGTGGTCAAATCTTGAAACAAGTTTCCTAGAGAGATGCTTAATGCCCTAAGCCTGTCAGTGTTTAAGAGGCATTTGGAAAATGCCCTTAAAAAAATGCTTTAACTCTTGGTCTGCCTTGAAGGGCTGAGGCAGTTGGAATAGACATTTGTTGTATGTCCCTTCCAGCTGGAATGGTTCTATTGTATTGTATTGTATTGTATTCTATTCTGTTCTATTCTATTCTATTCTGTTCTCCTCTGTTCTATTCCCTCCTATTCTACTCCATCCTGTTCCATTTGCTCTTGTTGCATATCTTTCTTGGTTTAGGCTGGAGTTGAACTGATTCTGTTCAGTGGCCTTGCTTTGGAGCCGAGGCTCCTTTCAGTGATTGCATTTCTGGAGCTGGCAGTATGTTTTGCAGAAACAGTGTCTGCCTCCAGCACTGATTAGGCCTAATGTTTGGCCTTACTGCTGAGGATAGGTATGTAAACCAGGGCCATTGCTGAATTTCTGGGGGTTTTGTGACTCATACTGGGGAGGTGGGGGGTGCAGAGTAAAAGTCTGCACCTACAGGAAAGGAGCAGACAGGACAGGTGACCCTAAGCTGACCTACTGGATATTCCATTCCATACATGTCACGCTCGATATAAATCTAAGGGGCAGTTCCCTCTGCTCCTTCTCTCACTTCTGGTCCTTCTGCTTTTCTGGGCCCATCTTTGCTGCTTCTTTCTGCCTTTCACTCCTGAATCCAGCTCCAATATCCAGCCCCCTGAGTCCAACTCTCATCTGCTGCAGGAGGCCTCCTGTTGCAGTATCAGTGGGGACAGTGACATAGTTACCATCAAGGGGAGTTGGGTTTTGGTGCTGGTTCCACATATGTTGACATATAGATCATCTATTGTTACTATTTTCATTAAAGTAGTTATAGTCATTTTTGTTTTCCAATCCACAAGTCTCTTTCTCTCTCTTATTTCTCTTTTCCCTCCTGTGGCAAAGGGAGGGGGAAAGAGGAGAGTAGTAGACAGTGTCCATTGCTGGGTGGTGGTCCATCTAGCCTTAACCCTCAAATGATAACAATATCTTTTATATACTAAAAGCTGTGTCTTGCTGGGCCAGCTGCTGAGGAAACACAGAGCGCATGACTGGTCCTGCTCTGAAGGAGGGGAATCCCAAACAGAAGGCTAGCAAGAGGGCAGGTACATGAAAGAGCAGAGCAAAAATCCAGGCATTCACCACAGGACTGATAAAAGGTAAATGAGTAAAACAGTTACCCACTATGATTTGAGAACATGAGCAAAGCCTTAGACACTGTCCCATATTACCTCCTGGTCTCCAAGCTGGTGGAATATGGATGGATGGACCACTTGGTGAGTAAAGAACTGGCTTAGTGGCTGCACCCAAAGAGTGGCTGTCAATGGGTCCATGTCCAAATGGAGGCCAGTGATAAATGGAGTCCCTCCAGGATCTGTACTGGGACCAGTCTTGCTTAACATCCTTGTTGACAACATGGACAGTGGCATTGAGTGCTCCGTCAGCAAGTTTGCCAACGACACCAAGCTGTGTGGAACGGTTGAAAGGCTGGATGGGAGGGATGCCATCCAGAGAGACCTGGACAGGCTGGAGAGGTGGGCCCATGCCAACCTCATGAAGTCCAAAAAGACCAAGTGCAAGGTCCTGCATCTGGATCAGGGTAATCCCAAGCACTATATAGGCTGGGCAGGGCCTGGCTTCAGAGCAGCCCTGCGGAAGGAGACTTGGGGATGCTGGTGGATGAGAAGCTCAACATGAGCCGCCCGTGTGTACTTTCAGCCCAGAGGGCCAACCATATCCTGGGCTGCATCAA
>VWZX01003972.1:9075-21685 GCA_013399015.1 Galbula dea
GAGAGGGTGCAGAGAAGGGCAACTAAGCTAATCAGGGGTCTGGAGAACAGGCCTTATGAGGAGAGGCTTATGGAGCTGGGGTTGTTTAGCCTGGAGAAGAGGAGGCTGAGGGGAGACCATATCGCTCTCTGCAGCTACTTGAAAGGTCATTCTAGGGAGGCGAGTGTTGGCCTCTTCTCCCTTGTGACTAGTGACAGGACTAGAGGGAATGGGCTTAAGTTGTGCCAGGGTAGGTTTAGATTAGATATTAGGAAGAATTTCTTTACTGAAAGAGTGGTGAGATATTGGAATAGGCTGCCCATGGAGGTGGTGGAGTCACCATCCCTGGAGGTTTTTAAGAAGAGGATAGATGTGTTTCTTCAGGGAATGATTTAGGGATAAGAGTAGTGTAGGGCTATCGGTTGGACAAGATGATCTTGAGGGTCCTTTCCAACCGTACTGATTCTGTGATTCTGTGAGTCTGTGATTGTATTGTTCAATCCTTCCAGAGGCTGGTGTATGATAGGGGATGTGGTACACCCACTCAATACCATGTTCTTTGGCCCAATTGCCTACGAGATTGTTTTTGAAATAAGTACCATTGTCTGACTCAATTCTCTCTGGACTACCATGTCGCCACAAGATCTGCTTTTCAAGGCCCAAGATAGTATTTCGGGCAGTGGTATGAGGCACAGGATATGTCTCCAGCCACCCGGTTGTTGCTTCCACCATTGTAAGCACATAGTGCTTACCTTGGTGGGTTTGAGGAAGCATGATGTAATCAATCTGCCAGGAGTCCCCATATCTGTACTTTGACCATTGTCTCCCATACCACAATGGCTTTAATGGCTTAGCCTGTTTGATTGTGGCACACGTTTCACACTCGTGGATAACCTGCGCAATAGTGTCCATAGTTAAATCCACCCCTTGGTCACAAGCCCATTTGTATGTTGCATCTCTTCTTTGATGTCCTGAAGTGTCATGGGCCCACTGAGCTAAAAACAGTTCACCTTTATGTTCCCAGTCCAAGTTGGTTTGGAACACTTTAGCAGCCTGATCTGCTCATTTGGCCTGACTTTTAGGTACGTGAGCATCCACATGATGTACTTCTACAGTTAGCTTCTCCAGCCGAGCAGCAATATTCCGCCATAGTGTGGCAGACCAAATAGGTTTACCTTTTTGTTGCCAGTTGTTGTTTTTCCACTGCTTCAGCCATCCCCATAAGGTATTTGCTACCATCCATAAATTGGTGTAGAGATAAAGCACTGGCCACTTATCATGTTCAGCAAAGTCCAAGGCCAGCTGGATAGCTTTTACCTCTGCAAACTGACTTGATCCACCGTCTCCCTCAGCTGCTTCTGCAACTTGTCGTGTGGGACTCCACACAGCAGCTTTCCATTTGAGATTGTTTCCTACAAGACGACAAGATCCATCAGTAAAAAGAGCATATTGCTTTTCATTATCTGGCAACTGATTGTATGGTGGGGTTTCCTCAGCTTGAGCCACTACTTCTTCTGGTGGCATTCCAAAGTCTTTACCTTCTGGCCAATCTGTGATCACTTCTACAATTCCTGGGTGATTGGGATTTCCTATTCGAGTTCTCTGGGTGATTAATGCAACCCATTTACTCCATGTAGCATCAGTGACATGATGAGTGGAAGGAACCTTGCCCTTGAACATCCAGCCTAATACTGGTAGCCGTGGTGCCAGGAGGAGCTGTGTTTCACTACCAATTACTTCCGAAGCAGCTCAGACTCCATATGCCACTAATATTTCTTTTTCAGTTGGGGTATAGTTAGATTCAGAGCCTTTGCATGCTCAACTCCAAAATCCTAGGGGACTGACCTCAGGTTTCCCCTGCTGCTCTCTGCCAGAGGCTCCAAGTAGGACCATTACTCCCAACTGCAGTGTAGAGCACATTTTTAATGTCCTGTCCTGTTCAGACTGGCCCAAGGGCTACTGCTTGTACATTCTCTTGTTTGATTTGCTCAAAGGCTTGTTTTTGTTCAGGACCCCAATTAAACTGGTGTTTCTTTCGGGTCACTTCATGGAGAGGCTTTACAATTTGACTGTAACCAGGAATATGCATTTTCCAGAAGCCAGCAGTACCTAAGAAGGCTCATGTTTCCTTTTTGTTAATTGGTGTGGACATAGCTGTTATTTTGTTAATGACCTCTGTTGGAATCTGGCGAAGCCCATCTTGCCATTTAACTCCCAAAAACTGGATCTCTCTTGCTGGTCCCTTGACCTTGCTTCTTTTGATGGCAAATCCAGCGTCTAAAAGAATTTCAATTATTTTCTTACCTTTCTTAAAAACTTCTTGTGCTGTGTTACCCCACACAATGATGTCATGGATATATTGCAGGTGTTCTGGAGCTCCACCTTTCTCCAGTGCAGAATGGATCAGTCCATGGCAAATGGTAGAACTGTGTGCCCTGTGATTAACTGTATTGTTGGTTTGTAGCTCACAGAAGGTCCTCATAGCAAATACCGGAGATGTGCAGTTGCTCTTTGCTTCTGAACCCACTGGAAGAGGTGCTTGGGGAGTAATTCTTCATGAAGATGTCCCTGTTTGCAGATTAAGATTCTCTTCAGCAGATCCCAATGAAGCCAATATTTATTCACTTCAACCCCGTTTCTTCCCTGTGTGTTGAGTCATACCTCTAAAGTGAGACTGACTGAGAAGCAGAAAGCTCAAGTTGGTGCTGCAGGGACAGAAGTGTTTCCCTTCTGTATGGAATAAGAAAAGCTAAGCAAAGTTGATCCTTTCTGTGCACCTGTACCCAGGAATCATAGATTCATAGAATGGCCCACTTCGAAAGGGACCTTAAAGATCATCTAGTTCCAATCCCCCTGCCTTGGGCAGGAACACCACACACTAGACCAGGTTGCCCAGGGCCGCATCCAGCCTGGCCTTGACACTACCAGGGATGGGGCATTCAAAACTTCTCCGGTCAACCTGTTGCAGTGCTTCACCACCCTGGGTAAAGAACCTCTGCCACGGGCCGTCCGGCGAGTGGGACAGAACAACACACATCAATGTGATGCAGGTTCGAATCCAACTTTAATCAGAAGGCTGCACCCTTATATAGCATAGTTCGTCCTGTACACACAATCACGCTTTGTGCATGCATAAATTTATTGGCTGCCCTATCTTGTCCACGCGCCTAAATATTGCAGGTGATTTGCTAAGACCCACTGACCACAAGGCATCAATCTCCATCTCTGACTCCTCCTGACAGGTTCTTGTTATTACAGGTGGCAGGGCTGTTGATCTCCTTGTTCCGGAGCTGCACAAACACGCTGCCCTTGAATCTGCTCTTCTCAGGACATTTTCACACAGTACAGAGCTCAAATCTGCAGGTTCTCATAACAAGTGTCCCAAAACAACATATTTTCACATGAGAACAGAATCCTGTCAGACAATGCCTAAGATGGCTCACTACACATCCATTTTCCTCCAGAATATAGCTAAAGGCCCAACAAACCTCCTTCTAATCTCCAGTCTAAATTTCCTCTCCTTCAGCTTGTAAGCATTCCCCTGTGTCCCGTTATAATCTGACCAGCTGAAAAGTCTCTCCTCTTCCATCTTGTAATCCCCCTTTAGGTATTGAAAGGCTGCTATAAGGTGCCTTTGAAGCCTTCTCTTTTCCAGGCTAAACAACCCCAATTCCTTCAGCCTATCCTCATAGGGGAGGTGCTCCAGTCCTCTGATCATCTTTGTGGCCCTCCTCTGGACCCTCTCTAACTAGTCCACATATTTTCTATGCTAAGGACCCCAGAACTGGATGCAGTACTCTAGGTGGGACCTCATGAGGGCAGAATAGAGAGGCAGAACCAGCTCCCTAGACCTGCTGGTCATGTCTCTCCTGATGCAGCCCAGGATACGGTTGGCCTTCTGGGCTGCGAGTATACATTGCTGGCTCATGCCCAGCTTATCATCTATCATGACCCACAAGTCCTTCTCTGCATGGCTGTTTTCAACAAGTTCCTCTCCCAGTCTGTACATATATCTTGGGTTGCCCCTACCCAGATGCAGGAAGCACAGAAGAATGTGCAAAAATATTTTGTGAGTTGTGGAAATATTGACAGTCACTGACCTTAGAATTTTGTTTGAATTATAGCTGAATTAGTAAATGGCCTTGTAAGAAACTTAGTTAAAACAGTCTTTCTGGCTGCCAGCTTTGTGTACTGCCCAATAAAGTGACAAAGAACAGCTTGTTACGCTATACTTTTTCCCTTATACCCACTGAGTTTTTCCCTGTATTGTTGGGGGGGACCACAGACCAGGATGTAAACTCTGTGAAGCTGTACCTGTGTAGCTGGAGGCTTAATTTGACCTTTGAGACCTTTCCTACTGTGAGTGGTAGAAGAAAAATGAAAGTCACGGTTGATATGGCCAGTCGAAGGTACCAGTTTAATGCCTGATTGAGTTTGAAAAATGCATTTAGAGAAGCCATAATTTTTGTTGGCAACTGTCTTTGTTATGATCTGCCCTGGCTTGTGCTGTTAAACTCTTTCACCAATAAAAAGAGGCAGCATAGGGCATGTGTCAGTGCAGTAACAGGATAGTGCCAAATGCCAGGAAAGAAGTAGGGAGAATATTTTTTACTTTTTTTCTATTGCAGTTTTATAGATTGGCTAGGAATTAATTGATACCCTGTAGAGCAGGGCTGCCTCTACTCTGCCTGCTTTCCTGCAGCTTCTGAGGGGACGGCTGTAGTGCAACAGCAGTTTGAAGATGCCTTGGCTTTTGCAAAGGGTGTTAAGAGACTGAGAAGGAAGTGAAGAGCTGGGTCGTTTCTGACTTGTGCTCTCTCTGTGTCCTAGGGAGAGTCATTCAGTTCAGGTTGGACTGAGTTTACGTGGCTGTCATAGGCAAAGCGGGCCTTGGTCAAGTAATCTGGCCCTTATGTCTGATGATACACCCAGATGTTTTTACAGTAATCATCCTCTTAAAGCTTCTCAAAATCAAACTTCATTTGACTGTAATATTGCATCAGTAATCACTAGCTGTACTACATGTCATTGAATCCTAACATGCTTCCTACTTATTCCTAACAGCAAAAAAAGTTCTTTGAGACACAAGTTCTATTCGGTCTGAGAAAATTATAAACTGTCTGTCTTCCTTTTTTTCAGATTATCTGGAAGGGAAAGGAACACATGGTTTACAGTTGGTGAATTACAAGGCAGCTTTGACAGTCATTAGTGTACAATATCCCCAACCCCTCCATGTCTGTGCTGAAATATATCCTGTTATTTGGGACAAGTAAGCTTGCTGTGCAGATGCTAGCAGAGGTGTCTGAATGAGCAGAAGGGATTCTGTCTCAGTGAGAAAAATGTCTGGGCCTTGTTCCTTAGTTTTTCAAGAGTGTCTGAAATTTGAGTTACCTATGTAAAAACAAAAGTAGTCTTTGGATTATTTGCATTTACATTCATCTGGATTGAAGCTGAATTGGAACAGGAACGTCTGAATTATGGACAGACTCTGATAATGGGTGTAGACAAACTACTTCATCAGGAACTGTGATGAGGCTTCCTAGTGAAGTGCTGTTATAGTACCCTTGAAAACATAAAAACAAGCAGTGTTAACAATCTGTATCATCAAAGCAAAAGCCTTTTTTAGAGGGAGGATTCTCACATTCTCTGAGGTACTTAATTGTTTTCATTGTCATTTCTTAGTTTAGAGACTGATGAGGCTGAAAAGGGCTAGGTGATCTGTGGCATAACAGTAAATCCAGTTTGGTATGTGTTTTCAAATGTGTTGTGTTTGTTTTCTTTAGTGTTTTGGTCTTTTACATCAAGCAGTACCAAAATGCAACTCTGCATCACCATTTGGGTGCTCAGTTCTAAAGCTCATATACAGGATATTTCATCAATGGTGTACAGGAGTGCAACACCTGAATATGTATACAAATGAAAAGTGGTCTAGAAAATATGATCTTTTATTTGGATTTTTTCCATGCCCTTCTGTTACTTCTCTAAACCTCCTGAGTGGAGGTATATTTCTTTCCTGTCTCTGGTGGGGTGAATGCTAACTGACCACTGCTTTTGGGGGTGAGCCTGGCCTGGAATCCAAAGCTGCCAATTGACAAGAACATCTATTTTATAGGCATGTGACAAAACACCTGCCTGCTGCACTGAATGTGATGACTCTGCTGCCTATAAATGGAGTTTAGTTCTACCACTGATCATTTTTTCAGTTGTTTTTCCTCAGTGAGTTGTTAACTTTCTTGCCAAGATTTACCAAGCCCTTCACAGTGAGCATTAAATCTGCAATTGACTCCTGTGCCAGAATTTTGCAGAGTTTGCAGTGAATGAGGCAGCTTTTATCAGCCCTACTTTCATCCTTTATATGGATGAAAGCCCTGCTGGCTTCCAAGCTTGCTACATCTCACTAAATACTCTTACTTGCCCATGAAAAGTGCCAGGTATTTTACCTGCCATGTAACAGCCTGTAACAATGGACCTGTTTATAGGCCTGCTGTGTGCAAGATGCAGTTAGATCTGTCAGTTAGGCAGGTCTGGCACACCGGGATTCTGACAGAGAGAGGGGGCCAGCACTGAGCTGAAGGTAGGGGCTGGGATACCCTTACCTTGTGCTCTGGAAAGAGCAAAAAACCCCAAACCATGGCTGGATTGTCCTACTACTTCTGTGCTGGTGGGAATATTAGAATATATAAAGATGTGTATATATAGGATATATAAAAGAACGCTAATCCTTTCGATCTTCCTGCTTTTTCGTTAGCTTCTGATGCATGTGAACTTGTAGAAATTAACCCCCAATGCCCTTTCCCTCTGCAGACTAATAAAAAATAAAAACAGTTCCTAAAATTTTCAGGATTCCTACTAAAAATATCACACTAGTCTCCATGGTTTAAATTAAAGCAGTAATTATAGATTATTTTCATAGAACAATCATACAACAGTGACCTTTTTGGTCCTCCAGGAGGGCACCGTGTGCAATCTACAGGGATAGCCTTAGAAGTGCTGTCTGGAAGGACATCACTGCTGCTGGGAGTTTTAGCATCAGCTCTGCTCTCCTGGCATGCTGGATCTTTCTTTATAGATATAGGTGGGAGGAAACCTTTAGTTCTGTGCCGTTGTTTAGGTTACATAGCTCATCATCTTCAGCAGAAAAGGCATAAATGGAAAAAAAAGAATGAAATGATGCATAAAATAGGTGGCTTCTGAGCAGAAAAACTAAAACCAAATAATCCAAAGAAAGACTTCAGAAATTAATAAATATCTAAGGTAACTTGTGATTTTCACACTGGTAATCTTTATCTGTAGCCATCTAATTAATCTTTATTTTTGCAGGCATTTGCAGGTGTTGTTTCTTTCACAATTATCAATCTGAAAAGAGTATAAATTGTAGTAACTTAAAGGAAATTCAATTAGTGTTTGTTAAAAATACAAGTCAAGGGATTTTACTACAAAATTTAAGTAATGAATCTGCTACTGGAGTTATAGGGGTTTGTAGAAAGGCATTTTTGTAATATCCTTTTGAGCAATTATAATAGACACCAGGTTTTTCCTTTGCTTTCAGAAATAACTGTTCTGTCTTATATTCCACTGGGTAACTGTGCACTGTTGACCCCTGAAATGTTGATCACTAGCTTATAGAACACAATTACTGCCTTACTTGCCTTCATACTTGTAAAACATTAGGTGTATGAGCACACTTTACATACTTACATGGGTATTCTGCAACAAGGCTTTGTTTCCAGAAATGAATTATTTGCAATAGAAAAAATTTTAATTAGGAACTATTAGTTAATAGGCTTCTTCCTTTAATTTCAAAACCTTTTTCCAGAAAATCTGTGTGCATTTCAGTCACATAAATAGCTGCATAGTAGCACAAACACACTTGAGATAGCCTTATCAGTAATCTGAATGCTGTAAACAGTTTCACTTATAATTTATCTTTCCTAAAAGCTATGAACTGTGGGTAATTCTGATGCTGAGGGATGCTGTGCCATTCAATAGAACACATACAGAGCACTAGGAAAGAAAATACTTGCTCTTCTGGTTGAGTTCCTGGTCAGGTTGCACATTCTCTCTACTGAAGTAAATTTCCCCTGAAGTACAGCGTTAAAAGCATGTGGAATGTCTTCCACATCTCATCAGAAATGGCTACAGTTTAAATAAGATTTGAGAGCATTATAATTATATATAAATCAAATCTTATTTTCAAAATGTGTTTAATGTCTAGAGCCTTCTAAAGTGATGGTATGAACCAATGTTGCAGCAAAGACAGTGATAAAACTTTGTTTTATCATGTGAACAGTGCAAAATGTAGATGCAAAGCATAGTCCAGATATAGGATCATAGGATCATAGGATTGTCAGAGTTGGAAGGGACCTCAAAGATCATCTAGTTCCAACACCCCTGCCTGGCAGGGACACCATCCACCAGATCAGGTTGCCCAGGGCCCCATCAAGCCTTGTCATAAAATCTTCCACGGATGGGGCTTCCACAACCTCTCTGAGCAACGCGTTCCAGTGTCTCACCACCCTAACAGTGAAGGACTTCCTCCTAATGTCTAATCTAAACCTACCCTCCTCTAGCTTACACCCATTTCCCCTGGTTCTATCACTGTCTGACCTCCTAAAAAGTCCTTCACCAGCTTTCTTGTAGGCCCCATTCAGATACTGGAAGGCCACAATAAGGTCTCCTTGGAGCCTTCCCTTCTCCACACTGAACAACCCCAACTCTCTCAGTCTGTCCTTGTAGGAGAGGTGCTCCAGTCCTCTGATCATTCTCGTGGCCCTTCTCTGGACTCGCTCCAGCACCCCCATATCCATACCCCCATAGGGGCTCCAGAACTGGATCCAATATTCCATGTGGGGTCTCACAAGAGCAGAGAAGAGTGGAAGAATCTCCTCCCTCGACCTGCTGGCCACGTTTCTCTTGATGCAGCCCAGGATACGGTTGGCCTTCTGGGCTGCAAATGCACACTGGTGCTCATGTTGAGCTTCACATCCACCAGCACCCTCAAGTCTCTTTCCGCAGGGCTGCTCTCAAGCCAATTTTCACCCAGCCTGTATCGGTGCTTGGGATTGCCCCAACCCAGATGTAGGACCTTGCACTTGGTCTTGTTGAACTTCATGAGGTTGGCATGGGCCCACGTCTCCAGCCTGTCCAGGTCCTTCTGGATGGCATCCTTCCCCTCCAGCACGTCAACCGTACCGCACAGCTTGGCGTCATCGGCAAACTTGCTGAGGGAGCACTCAATGCCACTGTTCATGTCTCTGACAGAGATGGTGAACAAGACTGGTCCCAGTACTGATCCTTGAGGGACTCCACTTGTCACTGGCTTCCACCTGGACATGGATCCATTGACAGCCACTCTTTGGGTGCGGCCGTCAAGCCAATTCGTTATCCAGCGAGTGGTCCATCTATCAAACCCATATTCCACTAGCTTGGAGACCAGGATGTCATGTGGGACAGTGTTGAAGGCTTTGCTCAGGTCCAGGTAAATGACGTCAGTTGCTCTTCTGCTGTCTATTGATGTCGTAACCTCTTCATAGAAGATCACCAGATTTGTCAGGCACGATTTACCCTTGGTGAAGCCATGTTGATTATACCCAATCACCTCTTCATTATTCTTCTTCCTCAGCAGTTCCCGTAGGAGGATCTGCTCCAGGATCTTACCAGGCAATTTCAATTAGAAGTTATTTTGGGCTACCCAATGTACTTCCAATCAGATGCCATTTGCTGAGGGATAACATTTAGTGGTAAGTAGTTAGAAACTTGTTTCTTTTATAACTGAAATTAAGTTAGTGTGACTTAGGTGGTCTTTTTTGATATAGGCTGACTGGCCTTCTTCTAGCGGCCCTTCATGCTAGTATTCATCTTTCTTCTTTCTGCCTTCCTCTCCTCCAGAGCACACTTTTGACTGTTGTGAGTCAGGTGGAGCTACCATGATGCATGTCGGGATAGCTTCCAATAGCCATCTGCTACTGCTTAGCTGTACCTGCTGGCCCAGAAATGAAATCGTGGAGCAAAGGAGCCAACAAGTTCTCATGGCTGCTGGTCTCTGGCTTGGTTATGCAACAAAGCGCTCTTGAGGTAAGGGAGGTAAATGAAATGAAGATACTAGTCAGTGTTCTTGTGGCTCACTCCTTTAACCAATGTCTTGGAAAAAATAGTTTTTGAATGGCTGTGTTTCTGTTGTTCTTTTGGAATAACTGGAGATTGGATTTGGCAAAGTCAAAATGCACAATACGTCTCATCTTTAGGTTTTTTTAATACCAGGAACCTGATAAATGCAACTTAATTCATCTTTGTGTAATGCTGAACCTGGCACTTGCCAACTCGGATAGCCCACCAGGCTGGAGTCAAATTAGGAGCACATGCTAATGTTTGCTTTAGCATTTTTAATATTAGAAACTGGGGGAGAAGTTGCATATGTTGCCTGTGACATAGATGTGACTATTCCTATTTCATTGCTTGGTGGGCTTCTCCACAAAGGATTTTCTCTTCTTCCTTAACTATATTTGATTAATAGGTACTAACACACACTTAGCAGACATTTGTTACATATGCAGGAAGACGAACTGGCTCCTAATAGTTCCTTCTGGTTGCAAAAATTGTGAAAGCACTGAAAGCACAGCAGGAGAAAAAGTGGGGAAAATTAAGAGGCCAGGAGATGAACAAAAGGGGAAAATATTACTGTAGTGTGGTCTTTTTTGTTTTCAAATCCCTGATTATTTTTTTTTATGATGGCTGTAGGTCAAGAGAAATGTTTATGCAAGGTATATTGGAGAAAGTTATTGCTTTTTCAAGTAAGTTACAAGAATAATAGTTTCTAAATTTTGCATTTAAAGGGAAAAAGCATTTAAACACTAAACAGTGAGAAACAATTTCATACCAAGCTTTTCCCTAGGTATTTCTATTTTCTTAGTCACAAAACAAGTAAAAATCCCTATGATTTCTTAAGTAATGTATCCCAGAATCTATCATGCTATCAATGTAAAATGCTGCTTAACTCTTAAGCAATTTTTTTAAAAACCCCAACCCCTCCCAAATGCACAAACAACAAACAAAAACCAACAACAAAAAACCTCCCAAACTTAATACTGTCAGTTGTTGAGCTGAAGTGATGGTCTTGCTTACTTAGAGACACAGGAGCTGAGATGCAAATATGACCCAGTGGACTGGCAGACACAGGTCTCTGATGTTCTGGACTGGTGATATTAAAATTCTTAGTTGTCAAAGGAAAAGATGGCCAGATGGCTAGTAACAAGTTGTTTTATTTTTTGAGACAGTGAAGGTATTTTCCCACCCTTGACTTTTTTTTTATACTGTATCAATTTTTTTTTCTGACTGCAATGAAAGACATGGCTATTGCTTTGTTAGTATGTGGGGGAAAAAAGGACAATTGCAATGTACCTGCTGGAGGACCTGATTTTCTCTGATGTTTTCTTTTTCTGTGTTGCTTAAGCCGAGAAATCTGTCAACATAACATTTTCAGTCTTTGTTGCCTTGACAGCCCAGATTCCAAATTTGATCTTTCTTCTGACAGTGTGTGAAGTTGCAAACTATGTATGGGAGGGCCACATGCAACTGCAAAGTTCTGTGATGTGCCCTGTGGCTTTTTGTCTTTTATAAAGAGATATGACCCTCAGAGACTACAGGTCCTAGCAAGCAGAGCACTAGTTTGATGTGATAAAAACACCCTCAAATCTAGATGTGCATTGCATGTTAGGGCGTGCTACCCACATGAGTCACACCTCAGCATTCAATGTAAAGGTGGCTGCAGACAGCTCCAGATAGTGGTGCTTTTTTCTTTTTCTTTCTTCTTCTTCTTTCTTTTCTTTCTTTTTCTTTCTTTCTTTTCTTTCTTCACTTTCTTTCTACCTTTCTTTCTTTTTTCTCTATTTTTTCTTTTTTCCTTTCTTCTTTTATTTTGACCTTTCTTTTTTCTTTCTTTCTCTATCTTTCTTTTCTTTCTTCCCTTTCTTTGTTTTTCTTTTTTCTCTTTTTTTCCTTCCTTCCTTTCTTTTTGATCTTTCTTTCTTTTTTCTCTTTGTTTTTTTCTTCCTTCCTTCCTTTCTTTCTTTTCTTTCTTTCTTCTCCCTCTCCTCTTTAAGGAATTGTAGTTTTGTTTGAATGAAGTTCTTATATATGGCATGATAGCTCATGATTTTGAATAACTCGGCTTTTTGGTTTCTGATGCTGCTTCTATCTCCTCTAGGATAGCTGCCCTCATATGCCATGCAGGAATAGACAAAAATTTTGGAAGTGACTGATTGCTTCAAGAAAGGGTGTTGTTGCAAGATATCTAGCCCAGTTTTTACCTCCAAAGAGACCTGACTCGTTCAGAAAATCTGTGGCTAAGCAGTCTGAAATTTGTGGTTGTTTATCTGATATGATTTTTTTTAAGTTTGTCAAACATGGGGAGAGACTCTATCCTACCCTATCCATCCATGAACAGTTGAGGAAGGAATTTTAACACACCTTTGGACAAAAGTAATTTAAGACACCTGCTCTGAAATGCCTTTGGATTAAGTGTGCAAATGCTGACTCTGCTTGGATGGATGATCAGGATAGGAGCAATCCATTTGTCCCAGTCTTAGGCTAGGTTAGGCTTCCATTCTGAATCGATGGTCTGAACACTTTCAGA
>VWZX01003973.1:905-11777 GCA_013399015.1 Galbula dea
GTGGACCAACCGGGTGAGGGTGGAGATGAGCTTTGTTTAGGCCACCTTTTCTAGGACCCTCTCCAAGTGGAGCAAGCAGTGCTGTCCTTGAAAAGGCTGCTTGGTCGTTCAGGGTGCTGCCCCATGAGACTGTCATCTCCGGTCAGTCTCAAATGACCAATATCCTGAACCACCTGCATGCAGGTTTGGGTCTGAGGCTTCCAGTGCACCTTTCACCTGCCGTTTCGACCCTCACCCGTCGCTACAGGGCTTTTTGCATGTGGGTAAAGCCTTCAAGCCTGCGCAATGGATTTTTTAGGTGAGATGCAGTATGCGCAGAACTGAACCCACCCTTTAATCCTAAGGTTCATCTGCCAGGGCCGAGCAAGCTTGGACGGTGGCAGCGAGATCCATAGGATGTAGGTTTAATTAGAGTGACTTTCTCTTAGATGGATGGCCTTGCAGGGCTAAGAGAGCTCCATCTGCTACAGCCTTTAAACTAGATGTTAAAAACTAAGGTGAAAATGAAAACAACTGAGAAGGAAAAGTTTTTTTTTAATGGTGACTTAAGACAACTCTGGCAGCCCCTAATTGCCTTAAAATAACTCTTTTCCTTCTTTGTTTTCACAGGGAATTTGTCAATGTGGTAACAGGAAACTTGAATAAAGACCTTGAGGATTGTCCCCTGGAAAAGACACTATCAGTGCTAGCAGACAGTGAGTGACTTATCCACTGCTAAACAGAGAGGAAAGACTTTATCTGCCTCTTATGGTCAAGTACTGATAAATGATTGTGTAATTAAAATGGAAATTGAGTCCTGTGCTGCACTGGCTGTAGTGTGAGGAGGCATGCTGAAGTGGTGTAAATCCTCACACTCCAGAGATGAGCACAAGGTTAGACATCTATTCCCAGCTCTCAGCATGAGTCAATCATCTGATAATCCTCTCCCTTATAGCTTCCTCCCTTACATGCTTTGAGACCTATCAACACTCAAGGAGCAAAGTGTTACCAGCAACAGGAGGCTTTGTCAGGTGGCCTTAAAGTCTGGTGATTTGGTTACACTGGTGTGGGGGTCAGACACCAGCCCTAGTTCTGTTAACACTAACCTAAAGGAAAATGGAAGCTTGGGAGGAACTTTATGGTAAAATAAAATTATTAACATTGAAGTAAGGGCCTGATGTAAATAAAATATAGTAGTAGTGTTGCTATAACAGTGACAGTCTAAGCATATAAGCCAAACTAGGTTTACAGACAGAGGTTAATAGCTTTACTGGACCAGTGAGATGTATGGGGGAGGGGGGGAAGAAAAGGGAAAAAAGGGAGCTTTCAACACACAAGCCCTCCTTCATTTCAACTTTGGTAATTGACATGCAAACTGAACCATTGCAAACATAATTTAAAGAGCTATGTTTGGGCAATTGGCCTCATCAATCATTAACAGGAGTTAGTAAGAATATGCACCCTTCACAGGGAGCAAGAAGGGAAGCTGCAGAAATCTGCTATCGCTGGCTAAATGCTGCTTTCACAGTCCAGAGATCCTTAATAATGAAACAGATTTAAACCCCAAATTCAGCCCAGCTGAAAGCCTGTTTTGTAGAGCTTAATAATACTAGAAATATTTCCACATTTTTAAATAACATTTCCATGCATGTGAATCATTCAGTCACCTTCTGTCTTACACAGAATATCAACTAATCATTGCTCTACCCTACTCCCAGTTCAACATTCACTTTTCTATAGCTCTTGGCTGGACCAAAGAAAGTGAATTACTCATATTGAGAAACAGTTGACCTTCATCTGGTTGGCAACTGAGCGCCATAACCTAAAACCAGAGCTAGCAGGGGTGTTAAAATGTGGGGTATGGAGCATAAACTGGGGAAAAGGCATGTAATTGTGAAATCTCTTCATGAATGGAATAAAAAGAGAAAGTGGAGAAAAATTAAGAAAGTGACTGGAAATGTGGGTTGAGGATCATAAAAAGAAAATCTACCCCCTGTAATGGATTATCATGCTGAGAGCTGCCACAGATCAGAGCAACTGAATCTGTGCAGCACACAGTCTTACATTCGTTTGGTTCTGACAGTGGTTTAGGTGGCTACAAGAGACCACAGTTTCCAGGCTAATAAACCCCACTGATCACCTCATCACTGCCAGTTCCTGAGCTACTGGGGTCTCAACTCTCCAAAATGCTACTGTACAGCATGCCAGTATGGGTGTCTGTGATGGTTTGGCCCTGGCCTTTTGCCTGGTAACCATCTTGTAACCAGGGAAGTGGTCAGAAGTTCCCAGTATTCCACACGATTTTTACGTAACTATAAATAAGAAGGGCAGGAGCCTTCTCGCTCTTCTTCCTTCCGGTGGGCATGAAGACGTAGGTTCTCTACTATCGGTCCTGCCCATGTAGGGGAGTGAGGCTTTGTAGGCCTTGGGAAGCGGCAGTTCCCAAATCTCTAGGAGAGTTGTGAGATTTATTTCTTTAAGCTTACACATCTGTTTTGGTTTCTTCTGTTTGTTTTTTGTCCCTTCTTCCCTTTCCCTCTCCCTTTCCCCTTCCCTGTTCAGGGGGTGTTTGGGGGTTCCCTCTACTTTATATATGGTATTTCATGTTATATAACTCATATATAGATAAATGCATTCGTCTTTAATATAATTTGAGTTATTTCAGACTCTTCAGTTTTCCTATAATTTTTTCTCTATTACTCTGAGAAGGAAGGGAGGGAGGGAAGAAGTCTTTCACTGTGAGTTTGGGCAGTTGGCGGGGAGCCAGGTCCAAACCATCACAGTGTCCTTTAAAGATATTTATCTAGAAGTGAGTATTATAGACTTAAGGGGAGAGGAAGGATTGCTTTGGAAATATAGGCTATTCTGAACCTGATATCCCATAAGGTCTCTACAGGAAAAAGAGATCTAGCTTTATCCTCCTCCTCTTCCATGTTCTTCCCTTTTTCTTCCCCTACATGTCCAAGATGAGATGTCAATAGGAAAATTTGTGTTGGGCAACTTCATGCATGATGATGTGTTTAGTTCTTGCTACTTACTGATACACATTAGTGCTGTCTTTTTTCAGGAAGGAGGGTGGAATGCTCCTGAGCTACAGCTGAATCCAAACATGGTGGAGATACAGCACTGGAAACAGCAGAGCAATTCTGCTTGATTTGAACAGTCTCCTACAGGGGCAGGGGGGAAAAATTGAATATGGATAGCCAATAAGGTGAAAGACTGACCTTTCAACTCTGAAGTTCTATGGCTCAAAGATCATTCTGATGACCGTTGCAGATAAGTTTAGGGGGTTTGTCTTAATTCCCAGTGAACGTATATCCATTTCCCAAAGCCATCCTTCAGTTTGAGCTTAACTGTGAAGGTCAGAGATGTGCTGTGAAAACTAGCAGGAATGATGTAAGTCAGGTTCTCTATAAAACCTGTGGAAAGAAAACTTTATAGTCATCCTTGTGCACTATGCCTGGATCTTGCCATTGCTGGATGAAGAACATCAGCAATAACAGTGAGGAGGGTATGAAAGAATTCATTGGGCTATATTTCTGCAACATGCACTGCTCATGAAGCTAGAGTCACCCCCAGTGAAATCACTGCTTGTGAACCTGAGATTTGTTGCAATTTTCAACATGATTCATGCATCTAATGAACTTATACATCTCATTTAAAGATATGCAAGCACTGGCCATGAGTCAGTTGGGTTTGGATATGGCTGAAGAAAGGCAACAGTATGTTCCTGACTTCTTCTGGGTTCTGTGGCACTTCACTGCACTATGGAGAGACACGGCAAAATTTCTCCTTGTACAATCTCTTTTTGGAGAAGCACAGTGAGATGAAAACAACACAGTAAGATGCTGAGAGAGAATCATGATCATATACTCTGAGTCCCTGTTTTATAAGTGTCTGGAGTGACTGAGCTCTTATATAGCAGAAATTGTATCCAAGGAAACTCCATTTTCTCTCCTGAAGAGGTGAAGAATGTTTCATGATCAAAGTGAGGGAATGAAAGTGATGGTACAGCAGTGTTAATTTTCAGCAACATGGCAATAAACAACAAGGTCCACTCCAATGTACAGATGTACCAGAAGGAACAGTGTTGACTGACTTCTGATCGCTTGCTTATTTTACTTTGTATGCTAAAATTATTCTTATTTACCTCAGTGGAACTTAGGGCAGATCTGTTTGATTCTTTCTTTTCTGTCATTTCCAGTATCAGTGCACCAAAACATTACTATTATCCCAGATCTCATCAGCTGGCAGGGTGATATCTTGGCTAGCAAACCTGTGCAAGGTGAAATTTGAGCCTTTCTGTTACACTGAAATTGTCCTAAATTTAGGGGAGTAGACTCTGCTTAAAGAAGAGTGAATTTTGGACTCACATGATGTTTTGTCACAGGAACAATTTTGGTACAAGGCTGTCGTGGTCAGAGAGACAGATTTCCGGATCTCTCAACACGCGGCAGTTAAAGAGAGACTGGATTGGAAGCTAAAAACTAAAAAACTGCTTTAATAATAACAACAAATATAAATGAAACAAATATAAACATATACTGGACCCAAAATACCGAAACCCACTTCCCCTCTATACTGATAATTACGGCAGGATCGAGATTGCAAATGCAGCATCCTGGGGCCAGCTCTCCCCATCCCGAAAACAGCTCCACATGGGTCTCAGAGAGCAGAGGCAGCCTCCAACACATCCAGGTCACAGCCAAGAGAGAAGAGAGGAGGCTTCCTCGTGGCCAGCAGTTTAACAAAAGTCCAGCAGAAAAACCCATCATTCCCCTGGCTTCCCCCCTGCGGGGCAGGGGCGGGGGTGTGTTGTAGTTTTGCAGTGTCCTTGATTCAGGAATCTCAGGTTTCTTAAAGGGACAGTTCAGTTCATGGGATGGAATACCTTTAGAAAATACAGTTACTGGACAGAATTAATTCTGTTCTAACCCAAACCATAACAAAGGCCGAAAGCTGTCAGTATTGGTGACATTCACATCCGTGAGAAAACGAAACCCATGTTATACTACAAAAGAGTAAAACTGGCAGGAGAGTTTTATTGCCTCCATTTAGAAAAAGTTCATATTTCCTCACTCAAAAATGATTTTTGGAAAATGAAAAACCTGTAGAAAATTCTTGTCAAATGTTGCACTAAGATCTAAATGGACTGCTGTCCAGTATGCTAGTGAGTCACACAGAGCAACAACAGCATGATGCAAAATTATTCTAATTAAATACCTCTAAGAAGATTTTTGAGATCTTTGGTATGCTTTTTATCTTGCAGAAGCAACAAACAATGCTGTCTACAAATTATTTTTTCCACACATTTTTATTACTGCTGTGTCTGGTAATGTATTAATATTTTTTAATAACTTTCATTTTATCTTAGCAGTTTTACCCCTATTGAATGTGGGAAATGACATAACTATAAGAAGTGTCTGCAGCAGAGGCTTGAATGTGCAAAGACCAGGGCCTTTTGTTGTGTAAATGACCTGTAAAGAATCCAACTTCTACCAGAAGGTTTATAGATTAGCTCCAGATCAGTTTTCCAATAATAAAAACATAATAAATATTGTAAAATAAATAAAGAAATGGGAAAGCCTTTGCTTACTCTGCTCTCATACAATATATGTCCAAGTACAACCATTTCCTAAACCACACTGAAGAAGGAGAGGTGAGGGAAAGAGGAGGAAACACCAACGAGTTTCCTTAAACCATAAATACAGTGTGTTTATACATTCCTAGCAGATGTTTAGCTGTTATAAAGAGGACTGGTCCCAAGAATGTTACTGCACCTCCTGAAGGCAGTGAAGTTATGCTGATACTTTCTAAACACCTGACCCAATAGGAAAAAATGATCAATTTGTCCTAAGAACCTGTGGTAATCCACGGCAAAACTGAAAAACCTCCTGGGAAATTAACCCTACAAGAAACCACTGATATTTGCACTCTGTGTGGGACTTATTTACTGGTATCACTGTTGGAGGTATTACAAAAGGTTTTCGGAAGTTTCTTATACCCATCATTCTGAAAGAGACCCTCAGTCAGTTTAATCATCAGCTTCTTTCCTGCCACCATTACCCTTTCATCTACTGCTGCCTCAAGTCCTTCCACACTGATAAGTCTGCTTCTTTGGTTTCTCCAATATTATTTTTAGTGATGTCACCAATCTCCTTTCCACCCAGGAGGCATTTGAGGTTCTTCAGTGGCATTGGCTCTCAAATATTGCAGTCAGCACTACTGACTATTCATGACTTCTATTCAGGCTTCCTGTGGGAAAACTGAGATATTTCCATGACCTCCTGACTGTGCCAGGCTGTGGATGGCCACGGGTGCCATGCACTCTTCAAGAAGCCATGCCTTGGAAAGGTGAGCACTCAGGGAAGGCACTGGGTTTCCCTAGAAAGAAGAGATATTTGAAGGCAGATGTCTTCAGTCACGGACATCAGGAGTGGTGGCCACCACCTAGAAGAAAAGCAACTGCACAGGACAAATAGTGCTGCTTCCCAGAAATACTGTCCTGACAAAGTAAAAGTGAGCAGATGCAGCTCACTAGCTGAGGAGAAGGACTGGAGGTTTCTTTGTTGTTTTCAAAGGTCTTACAAAATCTGAGGTCTTCAGATTGTGCTGTGGACACCTTCCTGCAATCCTCCAGTAGCTAGAACTTTTGAATGTGCTTTTGTACTTCAAACCAAGTTGTGGTGGGTTTAAGGGCTCTTCCCAGCCCCCCCCACACAGCAGGTAAAGGAGAGACTGGATTGGAAGTTGAAAACTAAGAACTGCTTTAATAATAATAACAGATATAAAGGAAACAAATATAAACAGGTANCAGGATATTTAAGTCTCTGCTCAATTTAACCTCACATTCTTGTCACTTCTCTGATCCTGGTTATACTTTTACCAGGTTATTTTATCCTTCATCTTCTCATCCACTATAAAATTTCGGTCAAAATAGCTGGAATTACTCAAGTGATTCTGAGCTGACAAACAAATCCATTCTAAAGAGGGGAAAAATCTTAGCTATCATGTGTTTCCATGTATTCATCATTTCTATACATGAGAAGTATAATGCAAAATCTAACTTTTCACCTGACATGGTTTTCCCCCCCACTTTTGATTCAACCTGTGAGCCCTATATTTAGGGACTTGTGTGTTTGGCTACCTTGGTATTTGTAATAGGAAAAGTTCTACAGCACCTCTGAGCTGTTTTTCAGTTTTGTCCTTGTGCGGTGTCAATTCTTTATTGTTAAACCAGATTTACACAGAGACTGTGACAGTAACAGCAGCAGCCTATAATCTGTCAAGTCTGGCTGAAATGTCCTTCAGTTGCCTTTGTAAATTCAGTGTATCTGTAGAAGGCCCCTTGTTGTGTAAAATGTATGCTCTGGTTTTGATCCTCTATGTGCTCAGAATAACTCTCAAGACTCTTTGGTAACTGTATGCAAATGCAGAGACAGATTCTAGGCTCTCCATTACATCTCTTTGTGCCTTTTTGCTGCTACTGTAATTACTTCACATTTCTGATTTTTGTGCTATATCCATGATAATATTAACACAGGAAAAGGTTGTAACTCTTACTTTCTACTTTTCAGGCTCTTTTTATGGCATAGTCGTCAACTGGTCCCTTCAGATTTGTTTGTTTGAAGCTTGTTCTATATTCAGATTTTGGTTTTACAGCTAAGCATCTGCTTTTCTTAAACAAAGCTGCTATTAATAAAACAATAGAAAACATGGGCCAGGGATTTAAATGAAGAGATAAGACAATGGTTCAAAAATGTCTGCCTGCAGCATTAATTGCTTCCATATCCTACTCTTCTACTTCAAACATTTGAGAAAATGACACAAAGGAATAATCTGGGTTTTGGCTCTTTTTGAAAGTTATGTCCACTGTTTTTCATAAAGCAAAACCAAACAAACAAAAATCACAGTCTGATGCCCTCTGTCCATTAAATAGTATGTGATTCTCAGAAAAGTACCTTGGTTTCTGCTAGGGTTGTCCACTGTCCTAATATCCAATGTTTCTGTTACACCTTACCTCAAGATAACATACTTAACAGGTTGCTGCATTAGAAGCTAGCATCAGGAAGTCATAGATTAACATAGATACACAGGACAAAGCCCATCTCCTTGTTTTCAAGATTCATCTCTGGAAGCTGGAGTTAGACATAAACCCCACTTGTTTTCTACAAAACAGAGTTGGAAGATCAGGCAGTGACATTTGCTTCTTGTATCCCTCTGCTGAGCAGTTAAGAACATTCCTCTTGCAGGTGCCTGGGACTGGTTACACACCTCTGCTTTCAGAAAGTGCGGTTGACAAACTGTGACTTCTAGCTGCCAAGAGAGTGTTCCAATGTCAAGTAAAGGATATCTTTGCATGGATCTTCCTTTTCTTTTTTTTTTTCAGTTTAAGTTGCTGTATTTGTTATAATACACTTAAACATTCATAGGTCTCCTCTGGAGGGGTTCTCAGCTTTACCTGTGTTTTATGGTCCCATCTGATAGGTGTGCCCCTTAAACCTCTTACATGGTACCTCACATTTGGTCATGTATGGAAACCACAGGAGTAATCAGCTTTTGATTCCAGCAGCTTTGACAAGATTTGTAGAAAGTAGTGACAGTATCACCCTCTCACCCATGCCTCAGGGCAGGCACAACAAGCTCCACAACCCATTGTTCTCATAGACAGAAACGTTACCTCAGGGTGAAACAGGGACTTTGTTTCTCTAAGCTCTCTAGCCTGACAGCTCGGGGTCCCCTCGTCAGCAGGTAAAGATTGTAATAGACTTCCGTTAGCAGAAACTTGAACACCCTGGGTTTCTGATGTCTCCAGGGATAAGTAGCAGCTGAACAGAGTATTTTTAAGTTCCATGTCTGGGGAAGCATGTACTTGGCCTGACATGTCAGTAAACTATCTAGATCCATTTTAATTTTTTATCCAGTTTGAGCTTTTCACCTCTTCTTCAGTTTTAAGCAAGCAAGTAAAAAACACACATCCTGATTCTTAGTAGGGAATTATATTAAGGTTGTACATGTGATATTTCTCACTGATCAATGATTACAGGAAAAAGTGCAACAATTACACATGAATCCAGCACTGAAAACTAGAGTGATATAACCTATCATGTTTACACTACATCGAAGCCCTATATGTTTGCTTATGCTCTGGAATCCCCAGAGCAGTTATCATGCCTGGTGAGTCCACCTGGTTTGCATGCCATTAGGTAAGTCATTTTTCCATCAAAGTACTACCAAGCAATCCACCAGCCTCTTTTTGTTTCTAGGTTTTCAGGATAGTTAATATCTCCATTCACAGCCTGAAATAGAAGCATAATGCTTTGGTATCAAAATCATTACAAATCTTTCTGCTCTGCTCTAGTGAGGCCACATCTGGAGCATTGTGTCCAGTACTGGGCTCCCCAGTTCAAGGGAGAGGAGACAAAGATACTGAGGGGACTGGAACATCTCTGTGAGAAGGTGTCGTGGTGGAGGCTGAGCACGATCCCCTGACCCTGGCAGACATTCCTTATTACCCCCTTTTCCCCCCCAACCAGAAGAGATAGGGGACAATAAGGGCAGAGAGGCTTCTGGATTGCAAAGTAAAACTAAAACTACTTCAATAATAATAACAATGTTAAATGAAACATATATAAATATATACAGGACCCAAATACGGAACCCAACTCCCCCTTTTTATGATAATTGAGTCACCACCGGAGTTGCAAACGTCCCGTGCTGAAACGTCCTGGTGCCAGCTCCCAGCTCTCAGTGCTGGTATCAGCTTCATGTGTCCAAACAGCTAGCTCCCGGTAGCAAACCTATGACCTTCCGCTACCTCCAAGCGGCTCCCCCATGTTCCAGCACAGACTAAAATCCCAGCACCCCACCCAGGGTCCCAAAGACCTCCGATTTCTGTTTCCCCCTGGGGGGCAGGGTCCTTACTTAAGATTCAGGAATTTCAGGTTTTAAAGGGGAAATTCAGTTTAGCAGGCAGCTCTGGTAAGGGGTGCGGGGAGGGACGACTGATACTGAATATGATGTATGTGGGATGGAATACTTCTTAGAAAATAAAGTCACTGAACAGAGTTAATTCTGTTCTAACCCAAACCAGGACATTCTAACCCAAACCAGGACAGTAGGAAAGGTTGAGAGCCCTAGGGCTGGTTAGCCTGGAGAAGAGCAGCCTAGAGGGGATCTAATCAATGCTGATCAAGAGCTAAAGGCCTAGTGTCAAGGGGATGGGGTAAGTCTCTTTTCAGTGATAAGACAATGGGCACAAACAGGAATACAGGAGGTTCCACCTAAACCTAAGAAAAAACTTCTTTCCTTTGAGGGTGATGAAGCACTGGAACAGGCTGCCCATGGAGGTTGTGGAGTAGCTTTCCCTAGAGACTTTCAAAATCTACCTGGATGTGTTCCTGCGCAACCTGCTCCAGGTGAACCTGCTCTAACAGGGGGTTGGACTAGATGATCTCCAGATGACCCTTGTGGTCAATGGGATGGAGTCTAGTTGGAGGCCTGTGTCTAGTGCAGTCCCTCAGGGGTCAGTACTGGGACCACCAGTTTTCAATCTATTCATTAATGACCTGGATGAGGGAGCAGAGTGTGCTCTCAGCAAGTTTGCTGATGACACCAAACTGGGTGGAGTGGCTGACACACCAGAGGGTTGTGCTACCATTCAGCGAGACTTAGACAGGCTGGAGAGTTGGGCAGGGAGAAATTGAATGAGATTGAATAAGGCGAAGTGCCAAGTCTTGCACCTGGGAAAGACCAACCCCATGTATGAGTATAAGTTGGAGACTGAGCTGTTGGAGAGCAGTGAAGGGGAAAGGGATCTGGAGGTCCTGGTGGATGGAAGGATGAGCATGAGCCAGCAGTGTGCTCTTGTGGCCAGGAGGGCCAATGGGATTC
>VWZX01003973.1:11921-28042 GCA_013399015.1 Galbula dea
GTCTAGGGAATCCTGGTGTGGCAGGGGGGTTGGACTAGATGATCTTTTGTGGTCCCTTCCAACTCCTAATATTCTGTGATTCTGTGATTCTGGGATTCTAATCCCCAGCATTCTGTGATACTGTCTGATTTGCTTCCTTAACAGGAAGACTACCATTTAGTTCATCAGAAAACTAAAAATGAAAATCAGTATCTTACAAAATATTTTCAATAAGAACAACAACAATTCTTTCTGTAGTCCTATTGGTAGATGAATGAAAGAATAATACCAATATCTATAAATATCACAGAAATCTGCACATTAATATTTGAAAGAACTTAGCAGATCAATTAGGTAATCTTCTTGTAAATGAGGTCCTGTTCCACACTGTACAAAATAATTTTTAGTTTCTAATTTTTATTTACCACAACTAGTCAGATGTACAGAAGAAAAGAATCACTATAGTGACTGGGAGACCTTTGTGAATGACTGAACTTTGGGGAAAATTAAATAGTATGTAACCTGCAGAAAACACAAAGAACTGTCAAAACTTCATTGGGTGACCATGCAGTGATCAGGAGATTCTGTACCATGTGCCTTTGGAAGAAGCAGATCTGAAACAGGCATGTTGAGGTCTGAAATGCAAATTCCCCAGCTTTTATATACAAGATATTTAAACTGAATTGCTCAGAGCTAACTGTGCTCCCCTGTGGATACTGAAGGGTTACAAGCATATATAAGTCAAAACACACTTGATGCAGAAATTACAGTAGCTTAGTAACAAGAGAAATATACTGATGATGGAATGAACCCAGAAATAACTGATATTAAATTAGCTTGGTAAATGGGGCAATTAGCACGGATGTGATGCGTACAAATATGCTTCAGGTAGTATCATGTTAATTGCTCAGAGGCTTCATTATTCAGACTTTCCCTGCCATTTGTCTTTTTCTGACAGTTTGTAGGGACATGTCATATTGCAGCTAAGTTCTATTGTAGAAAAGAAAAGGGTACAGCAGATCTCCTCAATAACCATAGTGTGCTATCCTCAGCTTGTCCAGCATAGTCCTTCCCTTGATGAAGCATAGATAGCCAGTTAGTGCTTTCTTTTCTACACAGGCAAGAGCTCTGTTGGGTTGGGGGGGAACCAAGATCAGGTGATTATACAGCCCTTGTGAACCTCAACACATTAAACCCAACTGATTAAGCTACACCTTCTATTCATAGAAACTATTTACTGCAGAAACTATAAAGAAAACTTCTAAAAAAAATAAAGAAGAAAGATGGTCTGATCTATCAGGGCCATTAGACTTCAGAGAGATTTTCTGAAGGTGAGATGGATCATTAATGAGTGGTTTCAAACCACTACAGTAATTTCATCTTTATGGTTTTCCATTATCTGAGCAGTGGCAGAAATATATTAATTACTTTTTCACTGATGTATCTAAGTGGCCTTTACACACAGCAGACAAATAAAATCAACAGTGAAAGCATGGTTTAATTATTTACCTAGCAATAGCTTAGAATCAATACAACATTTCTTACTGTCTGTGAGAACTTATTTTTGTGCCTTTTATGTGGCTATCATGCAACCAGGAAACAAAAGACAAAGGGATTTCACTTATAATCACAGCTCATCAAAATAGCCTTCATGATCAATCCATTTGTCAGATTTGACCCTTTTTCAGTTGGAGAATTATCTGTGCGCAGATCATGATTTTATTATTTGGTTGATGAAGAGCTTTTTCCAAACACATCTGAGCCTGACTGTAGCAAGTACTCATTCAAGTGTTTGTTATTTAGAATTCTCTGCTTGGATCATGTCAGCTCTTTCATATGGTGTAATTTCTTTACTGTTTGATTAAATAGAACTCCTTTAAAAAGTGGAGACATGCCAAAGAAAATACTAGAGTGCTGAAACTTCTCTAAGGAGAAAAGTGACTATTCTATGGAGACTTACCAGGAAACTTTAAGAGCTGAAGTCACAAATTGTAGGTATAATGTGAAAAGGGGGTAACAACTTGCTGCTGTTCTTAACCATTTTCTTTCTGTTTCAGTGTATCTCTTTGTTGAAACACTGTCCAGCCTTCCTATAGTTCAGGACTTCCTAGAAATTTTTCAATATTAAACATCAAGGCTGTTATATGTAAAACTTGCTAAAAGGATCTTAATAGTTTTAAGTTAGTGTCAGAAGAAATCTGTCTCATAGTTCTTTAGAAAAAAAATTAATGCTTAGAGAAACTATTGTAAATGCTGTAACACACTGTAAATAGCACTACAAGTGACTTTCAAGCAATTCTTTGAGTGCAGACCTACCCATGCTACCCCTACAGTTTCCTCCCCTCCTACCACAACTTGGTCTTCTGGGGATTTCTGGTTAAATAGAGAATGTCAGATTTGATGTTTTCATACCTATGCACCCATTTAACTTTGACATCATGTTCCTCCAAGACAACTTCTCAGTCATTGAATGCTGTGGTCTAGCTGGGATTTTGATGCTTTCCAAGAAAACGGCAGTCTCCTCCTTTCTTGCTCCCCAAACCCATTAATTCATTACTCTCTTAAGATAAGAAATACTTTGTCTCATTCAATAAAATAAGTAACACTGAACTAAATTACCCTACAAAAGGACTTCTCTGTAAATAAAGCTGGAATTATATTCTTGCTAAAGTAATGTAGTTTTTGAGAGCCTGTTCTCATGTGTGGTACATTCTCATGTATTATGTGTTATATTAGTCAGTCTCTAAGCCTCTAACTTGTATATCTGCATCATCTTCACCCATCTATCGGTGTGCCCTAACTCATTTCTTAAATCTCAAAAGTGCATGGAGCCTGAAAAGCTTTTTCCCAAATGCAATCTTCCAAAACATTTGCATAAGCACTTACAAAGTAATGACTGTCCTTTATGCCAGGGCTTTTTGAGGTTTCATGTCATCTCATCACACTGTTGTAGAGACAAATAATACTCAAGATAAAGTGTGTGTCACATCACATTGCTTCTTCCCCTCTCCACTGCATCAGACAAAATCAAACTGCTGCGATCTTATGTGGACAAGTGACACAGATTGAATGACTCATTTCAAATCAAGGAAAACAAAATAAAAAAAGAAAGAAAAGTACTCTCAGAAAGAATAGTGCTGTGAGAACAGACTGTGTATCCTGATCTGTAGTAAACTGTATGTTCCTAGCCTTCACTTTTTTTTTTTTTTCTGAAGAAACCCTATGTCCTCTGAATACTGTGTCCACAGAAGCCTCCTTTCATCAGGGTTGGTTTCTCAGGGTGGGTTGGGGGTTCTGGTGGGGACTTTTCTGCAACAAAGACAGTGATATAGTCCTGTTCATTAACTTACAGATTTTATTCTGTCTGAGGATATGCCATCTAGTTCCTTTCCTTGCTCAGGACATCTCAAAGGTGTCTCTTCTCTCCTCTGCAGCTAGATTTCATGGTAGATATAAGAATTTGATGTATTTGAGGTTCTTTTCTTCCTCCACCTTTTGACAGAAATCAGCCATGAAGTTCAACAGTTGCAGAGGAGACGAAGATGAACATAAATGGGCTCACACACCCAGTGTGAGAGCACAGACGTACTCTCCTTAGAAAATCAGATGAGAAGAAAGGGCCTGATTCTGTCTGAAAAAGAGATAAGCTGCAGATCTTAGATGGGCAACCACTCACGTAGCTGTAAGAAAGTTATCATGTAGTGGTAGGGTAGTGAGAAGAAGAAAGAGAAATTTTATTTGGTAAGGAGCAAAGTTGGGAGAGCTGAGTGCTACAGCAGTGATCTTTCCTCCTGCTCTCGCCTGCCTCCCACAACCCTTCTAACTCCCTTCAGGGAGCACTCTACATCTCCTACACCTTCCACTTTCCTACCCCCAGGTACATTCCACATCCCTTGACTACCTGATGCCCACCAGCCAGAGTTACACACGTGCTGTGGGCATCTAGGTAGTCCTGTGTGTGGGGTCAGGGCTGATGAACTAGGCAGCCTGGAGAACTGATGAGTGGTCCCCGTCCTTCCCTCAGTGAGAGCAGTAGTAGGTGTCTTTCCTCTAAGCCGCCCTCCACCTTGATCAGCTTTGCAGGGAGTTACCATGTCTGAGTCATTGATCTGCCTCTGTGAAATTCAGCTGAAATAGACTAATGGACTTGAAAGAAAAGCTGTGGTCACATGTACCTGAGGAACATGTACCTGTTTCTTTAGGAATTCACACTGGAATGAGTGCCAGACTCCGAAACTCACCTTGACATTAGAGACGTATTTACTCAATCCAAGAGATGTGGCAGCCTACAGCTCTGGAAAAAGTATCATATAGCAGAAGAATTATATGTTTTAAATTATCATGATACTTTTTACCTAGAGCATTTAGTTCAAGAATAAAAAGTGAATTTAGTAGTTGAAAGGTCACCGAATTGCTTGAACATCATCAAAAGCTGCAACAGACATCTAGTAACTTGAGAGCTGCAGTGTTAAAATGTTGCAATACTCCTTCCTTGTTGAGAGACAGCATGAACACACACAGAGTCTCTCCAACAGTTTGCATCTGGCTATTTAGAATAAATCTAAATATCTGCTGGTGTGCCTGCATATAATTATACATATTTAGAGCTTTCTCAAGGGGTACTTCCCTATTAGCTGACCTCTTATTTTCTCTTATTATACATCCCTTTTGGACTCGAAAACAAAGAAAGGAGATTATGGCTCCCAAAGACCATGTCTGGAAGAACAAAAACCTAACCCACAATCTCAAGAAGACTGAGTTGCTATCTGCTTTTTTTTTTCTGAAATGTTTTTTAAGAAGATTATTATGTCTATTTTTATATCAATACTTCATTGTTGCCTTATCGCTCCACTGCACAGTTGTCAGTGCAGACAAAATAATTTCAAATGCCAGTGCAAAGAACATGAGCCTAATCTGTGTTTGGGGGTAGTAGAGGTCATATAAATTTAATATTTATATTTTGTCACTTCTAAATACAAGGTCAGGAAAATACAGAACATCAGTACAAGTGCAGGAATGAGGCATGACATTCAGTTGGACTAGATGATCTTTTGAGGTCTCTTCCAACTCCTAATATTCTGTGATTCTGTGATAACATTTAATAACTTATATAACCTGCTCAGATACCCAGACCAGGATAACATTAGACAAACAAG
This sequence comes from Galbula dea, assembly GCA_013399015.1. Classification (NCBI taxonomy): domain Eukaryota; kingdom Metazoa; phylum Chordata; class Aves; order Piciformes; family Galbulidae; genus Galbula; species Galbula dea. Next base: position 17,057 of record VWZX01003973.1, read on the forward strand.
TAAATTAATTACTTAGCATAAGATGTGTTCTATAAATAACTCAAAACCCAAGTCTGGCTGTTTTGCTACATGAACAGAAGATTTAGTCTGATGTGTTGCCTTATGATTTCCAACCCCTAAAGTTCTATGATTCTATGATTCTATGATGATTTAATCTGACCTTACACTGCAGGTGATTGAGGAGAAGCAGGTGGAGGAAGAGTAAAGACAGAATTTTGTACCAAGAGATGTGAATTCTGCCATGTATAAGGGATGCAAAATTCTTCACAGTTCAACTAGCTGGTGGTTAAATGTTCTCTATACAGACATATCTGCCCACACAAAGTAGAAAACAGGTAGGAATTGCCTCTAAGACAAATCAAGGTATAAAATTTAGAGAAATGGTGGATTTTCTCCTCAATGGGCCAGCAAAAGTCTGCAGTCAGCCTCCTCCAGATGGTTGTTTACAAAGTTGATGGCAAATAGTGCCTCTGAAGCATGATGCTTGCTGGGTTTTGCTCCATCCATCATTTGTGGGAGTGAGGAAATGTGTAGAGACACTGGCCCCAGCTTTCTAGAAATTTAATCAGAGGCTTTGTATACAAAATGTGTAAAACTGGATGAGGGGATGAGAATGTCTTCCTCTTCACACAAAAACAATTGAGCTTCAGTATTTCCAGCTCACACTGAGGCTCGATAAAAAGTTCAAAACAAAACCAGAAGTCAATGAGAGCAAATCCCACCACCATTGTCAGGATTAAAAACATAAAGTAAAATAAAATGTATTCACACATCAGATACTAAATCCTAGGCCCTTCCTAGCCTCTTTAGAGGGTCTAAAACTCCTTTCCTCCATATTCAGGCACCAGTAAGAGTCAGTGCTTGCCTCCTTTTGGCTCCCCTGCCCTTGTTGCTGGTCCGTACAGCTCATCGCTGACACTTCCTACTGCCACACAGGAGACACAGCCTGAGTCTGTTGCTTGGGGACTATTTTGTTATGACCCACATTTGGAGATGATTCTCTGTGGTAAAAACTGGCTGTCTCTTCTCATCCTAACCAAATGTCAGCCCTAGGCAGCAGGAGGGGCTGAGGAGGAACAGCAAAAGCCCAGCCAAACATTCATCAGAGTGTTCTTCACAGAATCACAGAATATTAGGAGTTGGAAGGGACCTAGAAAGAACATCTAGTCCAACCCCCCTGCCACACCAGGATTCCCTAGACCAGCTCACACAGAAGCACATCCAGATGGGTTTGGAATCTCACTAGAGAAGGACACTGCACAACCTCTCTGGGCAGTCTGTGCCAGTGCTCTGGCACCCGCACTGTGAAAAAATTTCTATGTGTATTCACACGGAATCTCCTATGCTTCAGCTTACAGCCATTGCCTCTTGTCCTGTCACTGGGCTTTACTGAGAAGAGCCTGACCCCCTCCTCCTGACACACACTCTTCACATATTTAAAAGCATAGATAAGGTCACCCCTTACCCTCTTCTCCAAGCTAAAGACACCCAGCTCCCTCAGCCTTTCCTCATCAGGAAGATGTTCCAGCCCCTTCATCATCTTGGTGGCTCTGCACTGGACTCTTTCCAACATTTCCTTATCCTTCTTCAACTGAGGGGCCCACAACTGGACACAATATTCCAGATGCGGCCTCATCAGGGTAGAGTAAAGAGGAAGAAGAACCTCTCTTGACCTACTAGCCACACCCCTTCAAATACACCCCAGAATCCCATTCAGGGAGCCCTTGATGAGGATAGCCAGATTTGTCCCTCTATGCTCTGCACATTGCTGTTCTAAAAAGACATGTTGGTATTAGGCTTTTTGGTGAATTTCCACTGATCAGCAAAGGCTGTTTTTTCTGTTCAGTGTCTGTCTCTCAAATCTATGACAGTCTGGATAGTTCCCTCTGGTAAGCAAAATTTTTTCAAAAAAAGTTTCTGAGAGGACAAATCCAGTAAGAAGAGATTAGTTAGGGTCAACTGAGAAAGACTCAGGAAAAATATAAAGACTCTTTTCTGGATCCATACAAACTCCTTGCCTCTCTCTGGCTGCATTGCAGTTGCACTCCTAGATAAAACACTTAAATCAGAAGCTGGCTGTTGGCCAAAATGTCTTTCATCTCACCCAAAAGGTGAAAGGCAGGGAATTTGTGAGCTTTTCAGAGCAAGCTAGTGATGAGTTTACTCAGCAGAGTTTGGATTTATGGTGAGCAGTTTGCTACAGCTTTTGTCTACCAGGGCTATCATTTTGTCTGTCTGTCCTTCGTCCCTCCTGATTTCCACCTGTGCTAACATGGAATGACAGGCTTGCCCATTTAACTCTGCAGGCTAAACTTCAGCTTCATTACTATACATGAGATCTATTTTCACCCCAATTTAACATTAATAGGGTAATTTGCAGAGTTCTTAACTGAAGCACAAATCTCTTAGATTACTATTTTACTTCCTTTGCACGTGTCCAGATTAATATTTACCATTTTTTCTGATTGAGTGTTTAAGCAAATGTCACATTTCTGCTCCTCCTTTTCACTCCCTGCTTGGATCCTTGATCACAGTGTATCATAGTCATATAGCTTTACTGCTGTCTGCTCCCATCAGACCAATCCAAGGAATCACCTGTGACCATGGTTTAATGCTGTTGGACCAGGTTGCAGTCTCTGACATTGAACTTCTAAGTAATAATCCCTTAGAGTAATTTCTTTAGTGACTGCATATTCATGGTCCAATAGCTCTTTTCTCATCCTGGCTCTGAAGAGATTGCTGTAAGGATGCTATGCTTTCTACCCTTACCCTGTAACTACACTTCCAAGAAGCAATGTGAGCTTGAGGACTCCATGGCCAGGGGCTTTCAGTCTATGCTTGCACTCAGTCTGAATTATGTTTAGGAACAGCACAGTTTAAGAAATCTGCTGGCTGTGGCAGACAACACATTCAGACCTACCTGGACTGGATTTTCTCATCCTCATAAGCAAAAAGTTTTTCCTAAGGAGCCGAGAGAAACTTCAGCTCTGTCCCTTAAGAGCTCTCTGGGTCTTGGACTTAGGCAACTATTAAACAGAGGCTTGTGAGTTCATAACATAGGTGGCTGGCAAGTCTAATCTGGAGAAGGGGCTTTGAGCAGTTTACTCACACACTGATGTCCAATAGTCTTAATTTATCAGTGAATCTTTCTTGATTTATTTACAACTTGGTTTTATTAGAAAAAAGTAGCCCTTTCTGTTCCTGAACTCTTCAACAGCTGAAATGCTCCTAAGGCTTAAATATTCAGAGTTTTGGGGGGTTATTTTTGAACTTCATTTTGTTCAGGATTTCTACCAGTGGAGGTGTGTCCTTTTTCTGACAATGATGTTGACATGATTTAATGGTAACAATGCAATTCTCTCTTGAGAACTAAAGCCCCCTTGTTTTGATCAAGAGATACCTGACAATTCAAACCCTGCATTGTAGTTTTTGGTGTTTGGACAAGCCAGGTAGGATTTCCTTGCCACGTCAAAGGTTTAGAGCCAGCCTTATGATCCTAACCTTCTTTCAAGTACCCCATCCACTGCTGGATGGTCCCTAAGATTTCACTCAAAGCAATTGGGAATAGCAACAGCTGTTACCTTGGCAAAAAAAGGTTAAAATGCCTGAGAGTTTTCTTACCCTTTTAAGAAAATAACTGGCATACTATTTCAAAAGTACAACAAATGAGAGGCAACTGCCACAGTCAAAATCTTTTTATGGCAGGTTAGGGGCTTTGGGAGTTGAATGTTCTGCTTTATTTTTGTCTTTCTGGGTGGAAGAGCCTTAGGATTCAATATTTTCTGCTAGTTTGTGAAAATGCATTTCATGTGACAGGAAAGGGGCTTTATAAAAAAGCTGAACAAAGGGACGTGAAGGGTACAAAACTCTGTTAGAAGATGAAATAGCTTCAGAAGAGTTAAAGTTCACATGTTTGCAGCTGGAACCTACTCTCACAGTGCCTGGTGCTGGTGAACTTTCATATCACAATACACAACCCTCTTCCTCCTGACTATTTTTAGAAGTTTCAACCAACACAAATTGTTAAAGATGGGACTAGTGACCCTGGAGTGCACTATAGTAGTAAGACCCACTGCTGTCTTTTAAAGCTTGAAAATCAGTTTGCTAGTTTTCCTCTCCAAAGGCAGAGAAAAGGCAGGGTAGAGGAACAGAAAAAATGCTGTCTGAGCCCTGTGACAGACATATACATTTTCTTGTCCTTTCAGTCAGTATTGTTACTGTTCAGTTTATTGAGCCTTGATCTTCAGAAAAAGAAGTACCATTCATTTATTCTTTTATATCATAAATGCAAGGAACCTTATTCATATTATTTTATATTGATGGTACAAAGAACTGCCTTCATATTCCGTAAACAATGGAGTATCCCTTTCTTATGTATTTCCAAAGCAGAGTGGTGCTGTACCTGTGAGCTTCATCTGCAATGAAAATTTTGAGTTCATTCTCAGCTTCTTGATGACTGCTGTCATTGAGAGGAAGTAGTTTTCTTAGTAGGGAAGAGAATCATAGACTCATAGAGCAATGCAGTTTGGAGAAGACCTTGAGAGGCCATCTGGTTCAAAACCATTCAAGGTAAGTTTAAATGAGATCAGAACATCACCCTATCTCAAACCTTGGCAGTTTCATCACCCAAAACAGTTTTATCTCTACATTTACCTACAGTGGCCAATGCTCAGATAGAGCTCAGGTTTTTAAAAGGAAATACACCATTCCTTGGGAATAGGCAAGAGGAAAATGTCTGCCACTTTCCAAGCACTCAACACTACAAGCAAAACTGGAACACTGAAGACTGAAAGAGAGGATAAACTTGATTAGAAACAGTAATTTTGTTAATCTGGATGCTTAGTTATATTAAGAAGCCATCAGTTTCTGATAGGAGCTTGAGTATTGCTAAAATCTGCTAATTAGAAGAGGAATTCTCCTAAGTAGAAAGCTACAAAGAAGAGAAACCCGAGATGCTATTTTTACCAACGTGCCATGCTCTCAAAATAGTGGCACTAAATACCTACAACCTTTGATGAAATGAGCTCAACAAAAAACATGAGAAGCAATCACATCATTGTATCTGCAGTACTCCAGCTAGTGGTTAAACTCAATGTACAAAGAACACATTTTCTAAACAGGAAACTGTTTAAACTGTTTAAACTGTTCTGGCAATTCTAGACAGTCCTCTCTTTTGCCAGAAAATTGAAGTGACTTTTCAAGTTTCGGAAGAAATGTCTGGTGTGCCTGAGACACTGTACTTGTGGTCAAGAGACCACGTGCCGGTTCCCCAGTATGTTTGGCCTCAGCCTACAAGAAAAGAGAGGCTGAAGCGTCCCTGGATTTTAAAGGCTAGTGAAAAGGGGAAGGAGGAAGAGAATTAGGGAGTGCCAAACACCACTTTTGAAGTCTGGGCATATTCCTTCTCATTTTAGTACCTCAGACTTTTCATCCACAAAACAATATTAAACCCACTATTTGAAAAACACATGGGGATATGAGGAGGAAAGGTCTAGTGCAATCTTTCAGAAATCAATAATGTCAAAGTGCTTTTCTCGATGTGTTTGAGAAGGTCTACTTTATGTGGTAGAACTGAGTTCTCTTTAGCTAGTATGCTTCAGGACACATGATTTTCTTTCTAATCTCTGTTAACAATTATGCGAGCACAATGACAATGTGAACAGTTGAAGTCTGAAGTTGGCAATATTTCCTGGACAGTTAGGAGTAAAAGATAGATATTTAGAAACTTAAAGTTATTTAGACAGAGGAGAAAATTATTTTTTTAATAACAGTAAAGCACCAGCTACCTTCAATTTTTTAAATCATATGTTTGTTAGCCGAAGTTAAGATCAGCCAGACTTACTGAAAAACAATAGCCAGTGCAAGGGGTGGGTTAGAAGCATTTATGCTCCTTTTCTGTAACAAGATAGCACATGAGTAAGTAACATTGGGAACCTAGTGTGTGCACAGAGGGGGACGTAGAAAGAGGCAAGACAATAGAGTCGCTCAGGCATTCACCTCAAAGTGGTCTCCAAGTACATCAAGCACTGCTGGAGCTGGGGTGTGTCTTTGTCTCTGGTTTCAGAAGGAAAACTCCTCTGCTATATGAGCAGGAATTGGAGCATTTTTCTTAGATGGAGCTTAGCTCCTACACAGGTTGGTGGCTGCTGAGAGGGTGAATTCAGAGAGAGACAGAAGCAATGCCAGGACTAGGAGGAAAAGAGATGGTTATGCAGAGAGTGACCGAAGTAGAAAGAGGAGGGTTTAGGGGACATAGTGAGAAAGATGGAAGATTCACGGTTCTACCAAATCCCAGTATTAATTGAAATGCAAGTGAGCTTTGAGTTATGGGGCTCTGACTCCGTTTTGGAACACTTGTGTCTCTCCCAACTGCTTGAGGCTCGTTTTTGAGGTTTATGATGTCCCCACAATCCTTCCACAAAATTGTAGCTCTGTAATTCACAGTGCTCCTTAAATTATTATATGGAGAACCATATGTATTATAAATGAAAGCTTGTAATAGGTTTTAAGGCCAGTGGACTACACTGAAAAAAAATAGTCATTGGATAATTTATTTGACCTGTTTTGCCATTAGTCTTTGAATAAAATATTCAGTGAATAGTAATTGACCAGGTAGAGAGATAGTCAAAACCCACCAGAACATATTACAATATTAATTAAACAAACAAACAAACCCACCAAAATCTGATGAACACTGTATTTTAGTGCTTTCAATGAGGTACATAAAAGTACATGTTTGTTTCTTCAGGATGTTTCAGTATAAGTCATATGACAGATTAATGTGTTTCTCAATATTTTCTCAAATTTCAAAACCTATTTTCTTTCCTGAAACCAGATTGAGTGTAAAGCTAAACCTTTCATATTGTTTTACAGGATGCAAGAGATTTGAGGAGTTATGTTTACACTTAGCTATTATCTTTTGTTACAGTTCAATGTTATGCTACTCAAAGTGGAGTCATCTTCACTAAAGATGGAATTCATACCCTAATGTACTCTGCTACAAAGTACTCATGTACTGGGGGTTTTTAAGCTTGGGGATGCACATGAGGAACTGTATAATGTCCTCAGAAAAGGGAAATGCCCCTCATGGGGCACTTCTCTTTGGGGGAAGACTGACAGTAAAAATTATTCCCACAGTAATATGGGGAGTACTCAAAAAAAGTAAGGAAATTGAGGCAAAGGCATACAGAATTTGGTTATTTTGATTGACATTTATGTCTCTTGCTTCATCTCAATCAAAGAATAAACCTGTTAGAAATCATTACAAATTCTCTGTATTACATGATTTAAGCCCCCCTTAACAGTATGAGCTCTAAAACAGGAGGAAGCAGTAGAAGAAGGATGATTTTAATCCTGAGGACTCTCCAGGAGTTAAAACTGGAGCTGGGAGCTAAAAAAGGTTAAGTTCAGGATCTCAGCTCCATGCAGGACTGACAACTAAAAGAAAAGTGCCAAAGGAGCCATAGAAGAATTTGGTATCAATTACAGGAATTTACAGACACACTTCACACTGCTTGGGGTGCAAAACCAGCAGGTTGGTGAACATCAATAGGTGAGCATCAGCAAGACTCTGACCACTGTAGTAAGAAATGATGCCAGGACAATCAAGTACTACTGAATCCTGTCCTCATATTCTTCCTCTGTGGTCAGTTAATCTATTTTGTACTAAATTATGGGAGTGGAAGATTTACTTGAGTAAGAAATACCTTGCTTATCCTAAAAGTGGGGATATGTTCTGTCCTCTTCCTTTTTGTAGAACTCCCACAAATATTAATCAGAATTACCTTACAAAAGGATCAAAAGCAGCAGCTCTTTCATTACAGACTGTAACTCCCTTCTAGTGAAGGCACATACAGATTTTTGGAGTGAGCAAGAGGAGGAGAAACACAGGTAAAAGGTAGTAGAAAAAAATAAAAGGAGTGGCCAGATTTATTGAGGGAAGAGAGTGGAAAAGACACATACTAACATTAAACTCGAATGATGTAATAAGTTGTAATTCTTCCTGGGTTTTTGATAACCTGAACAATCCACTTCACCTTAATAAACAGTGGTAATGACACATTAATCCAGATACTATGATATGTCTGAATTTTGGATGTGCAGGCAGGTCAGTTGGGAGATATCAGAGTATCAATGTATTGCATTCAGAATGGGTTTGTCACTGACATGTCTAATAGCATTCAACTGCTGCTATAATTACACTCAAACCACAATGTAAATGTAGGGATGCAACTTATTTATTATAAATGTACATGTGTGCTTGTTAATTTGACAAATGCTGCCAAAGAGAATGATGATATTCTGTTTCTCCATGGGGTAGAATTAAATAACTGCAGTTGTCCAGATTAATTGACAGCACCAGAAGGACTGAGCCTTAGCAGCTCTGTTTGCATGGGGTTTATTTCATGTACTGAAAACTAAAATATCTGGTCTTTACTTATTTTGTTTTACAGAATGTCACAATAATCCTCCAGATACATAATACTCAACATAATACCTTATTATTGGCTTCTCACACAAACAAAAATTTCTGGAAGCAACTCTTTAAGGTTGCTTTAAAGAGAGGGAGGGGTGTGTGCTGAGTTCTCTCTGGTGACCAGTGACAGGATCCCGGGGGGAACAGCATGAAGCTGTACAGGAGGAAATTCAGGTTGACTGTTAGAAAGAGTTTCTTTACCCAGAGAGTGGTGGAGCATTGGAACGGACTCCCCAGGGAGGCTGTTAGGGCACCAGCTCTCATGGAGTTCAAGAAGCACTTGGACAATGCACTTAGGAACATACTGTGACCTTGGGGTTTTCCTGTGCCTAAATAGGAGCTGGAGTCGATGATCCTTGTGGGTCCCTTCCAGCTTGGGATATTCTGTGATTCTGTGAAAAGCAGCACTGCAACATACTGAGAGTCAACCTGTGGAACAATGGCACATAATCACTGGGTGTTCTTCAAAATCCAAATAATTGCTGAGGACACAATCCTTTCTCATTAGCTTTCTATGATCCTGAATCTTCCCAGTACAAAATACACTTTGGGGAAAGGAAGTATTGCTTCCGTGCTGCCAAAAGTGTCATTGTCAGAACATAGCCCTCAATCAGCTAGGATTATTAATGCCAGAAAAAAAAAAAAGTTATATCTTACACAATGTCATTTATTCTAGATATCTTCCTCTTCTCTGAGCCATCAGCTCTCATGAATATCTGTGAAAGCCTCATGTCCAAACTACAGCACTATGCTGCCCAAACTGGATGATAATGTTATAGCAGTTGTCATTTTGACATGATGGTTGCTCTTTATTATAGTGGAGATACATAGCAACTGTCATAGGTCGTATAAATATTTTACAAATAATGACCCAATACACAAAGTCCTTACTCAATTATTATTCAGATAAAATACTTTTGTTCTTGTAAGAAAGCTGAATTTGGCCCCAAAGCACTTACTTATTCTATAGAACTGTTATTAGAAAACAAGCATTGCAAATGCAAATATTTTCAGGACAACACAGCAAATAATGCCCTATTCACCAAGCAGACATCAAACCAAATAATTAGAAAAAAACACCAAAACACAATCCGGAACGTTTTGGTGAGTAATCACAAGTCACAGAAAAAAAACTATGCCAGTCTGTATTATTCTACTTCAAACATGATGGTAAAATGAAATACAGAAGCCAAGACAAGGCAGATGGGGACACATGAGTACAAAACTGTTGTCAGAGGTTGTAAGGAGGCAACTAGGAAAATTAAAGCCTCTCTGGAATTAAATCTTGCAAGGGAGGTCAAGGACAGTAGGAAGGGCTTCTTCAAATACATTGCCCAAAAAATGAATACTAGAGGCAATGTAAGCCCCCTGCTGAATGAGGTGGGTGCCTTGGTGACAGAAGATACAAAGAAGGTGGAGTCACTGAATGCCTTCTTTGTCTCTCTCTATGCTGTTAGAGACTGTCCTCAGGAGCCTCAGACCCCTGAGCCCCCACATGATGTTAGGATACTGGAGGAGTTTTCCTTAGTTGAGGAGGACTGGTTTAGGGAACAGCTAAGCCATCTGGACATCCATAAATCCATGGGTCCTGATGGGATGCACCCACGGGTGCTGAGGGAGCTGGCAGAAGTCATTGCCAGGCCCCTCTCTATCATCTTTAATAAGTCCTGGGGAAAAGGAGAGGTGCCTGGGGATTGGAGGAAAGCAAAGGTCACTCCAGTCTTCAGAAAGGGCAAGAAGGAGGAGCCGGGTAACTCTAGAGCGGTCAGCCTCACCTCCATCCCTGGAAGGTGATGGGACACTTTATCCTTGACTCTGCCTCTAGGCATATCAGGGATAAGGGGGTCATTGGGAGCAGTCAGCATGGGTTTGCCAAGGGGAAGTCATGTCTGACCAACCTTCTAGTACCTGGAGAGTGCTCACAAGAAAGCTGGCAAGGGACTTTTTAGGAGGTCAGACAGTGATAGAACCAGGGGAAATGCGTGTAAGCTAGAGGAGGGTAGATTTAGGTTGGATATTAGGAAGAAGTTCTTCACTATGAGGGTGGTTAGGCAGTGAAACAGGTTTCCCAGAGAAGTTGTGGAAGCCTCATCTCTGGAAGCTTTTAAGACAAGGCTTTATGGGGCCCTGGTCAACCTGACCTTGTGGGAGGTGTCCCTGCCAGGCAGGGGGGTTGGAACTAGATGATCTTTAAGGTCCCTTCCAACTCTGAGAATCCTATGATCCTATAATCCTATGAACCTGATAACCTTTGATGAGGACATAACCGGGCAGATAGATGAGGGTAGGGCAGTGGATGTGGTTTATCTTGATTTCAGTAAAGCATTTGACACTGTCTCCCACAGCATCCTTGCAGCTAAACTGAGGAAGTGTGGTCTGGCTGATTAGGTAGTGACGTGGATTGTGAACTGGTTGAAGGACAGAAGCCAGAGAGTTGTGGTCAGTGGGATGGAGTCTAGTTGGAGGCCTGGGTCTAGTGGAGTCCCTCAGGGGTCAGTACTGGGACCAGT
>VWZX01003973.1:28140-63033 GCA_013399015.1 Galbula dea
GGCCAATGGGATTCTGGGGTGGATTAGAAGGGGTGTGGTCAGTAGGTCAAGAGAGGTTCTTCTTCCTCTTTACTCTACCTTGGTGAGGCCGGATCTGGAATATTGTGGCCAGTTCTGGACCCCTCAGTTTAAGAAGGACAGGGAACTATTGGAAAGAGTCCAGCACAGAGCCACAAAGATGATGAAGGGGCTGGACCATCTTCCTGATGAGGAAAGGCTGAGGGAGCTGGGTCTCTTTAGTTTGGAGAAGAGGGTGACCTCATCTATGATTTAACTATGTGCAGGGTGGGTGTCAGGAGGATGGGGTCAGGCTCTTCTCAGTGGAGCCCAGTGTCAAGACAAGAGGCAATGGCTGTAAGCTGAAGCATAGGAGATTCCACGTGAATTTTTTCACAGTGAGGGTGCCAGAGCACTGGAACAGACTGCCCAGAGAGGTTGTGGAGTCTCCTTCTCTGGAGAGATTCCAAACCCATCTGGACGTGCTTCTGTGTGAGCTGGTCTAGAGAATCCTGGTGTGGCAGGGAGGCTGGACTAGATGATCTATCAAGGTCCCTTTCAGCTCCTAACATTCTGTGATTCTTTGATTCTGTGATTTGTATTTTTACAATATATGTAACAACAAATGACAACCATCTCATTAAAAAGCCCACTTCCCCTAGAAATAATTTTTTCAGCCTGACACTCACACATCCTGCCTAATGACTTTTGCTATTCTTTATTTGTTCTGCAATGTCCTTTGTCTGTACCTATGAAGCAATACTGTCAGAACACCAGAGCAGGGATCGTCTTCCATGATGATACCTGGACTTCCATGAACAGCTTCCTGAAACCAGTAAAGATAGCTACACCCAGCAATGCACATATTAATGGATTAATAATCCATATATTAATGCACATCTGCACTGATCAGAAGAAGGAACTTTAAACCAGGTATTCCAGCCATAGTAGTGGTGTCAGCTCAGATCTGCAAGCATACTAGCTGTGTTGGTGTGTTACAGCTCTGCTATAAAAAAACAACTAAAAATCAACAAGAGAATTTTTGCTCTCTTTTGCTTTGAATACTGAGTTTGTTTACCCATTCTGCATACCATCTAAAATTCAATGATTTTTTCCAATCAACAGCTTTGGTTACTATGAATTTAAAATTGAGCTGTTGTTCATAAGTCTGTGCAGGACTGTCAGAGCTTTACCTCAGCTGTCCATGCTGTACCTACTGTAACAAGTCTGTTATCTAGACAGCACCTCTAGAGGCTTGTATTTTATATATAGCGATAGCGAATACAAGAATTCAGACATTTTAAAGTAGCTGCCTTTAATAGCTAGGAGGTAAGCACTATATCCAATATCATCTCCAAAGCTGAAAGATATCACCTAATTTTTGTGAAACAGAAATAAAGGATATGAAAAATCTATTTTACCTCAATGTTAGAAGTGATAAATGTTGACCTTCAGGACACAGCTGAAGGTTTATCTTTCTGCCTTTGCTTGAGACATAACGACTGGGTAAGCCACAGGACTAGGAAGGCTGTGTTTGGGATTTGTGGGAATGTTTGAGGTTTGATGGGGACTTTTGTCAATCCAATGTCTTCCTCTTTTTAACTGCAGCATATGTAACCAGGTGTTCATCAGCTTAGATGTAAGTTTATATCTTAAAAATTGGATAGCAGACAAGCAAAAATGAAAGGCACAGAAATTAACACTGCAATAATAGGAAGTGTTCATATGCAGAAGAGGGTTAGGGTTAGAGCTGCTAGAAGAAACACAGCTCTAAACCTCACACTTAGGAATATTTACTGATTTGGTTTAGTTTCAATTGCAGTGCATATTACAAAAGAGAAAAGTCTAATACATGAGTTATGAACAACAGCACAGATACAGCTTCTTTGACACTATATTCCTCTAGTTTTACATCAGCATAACTGCATTTATTTACAGCATATTTCTAACTGAAAAAGAGAGTTACAATCCACAAAATAAATTTCCTAACATTTTCTGCTAGAAAAGATTCTTGATCCATTTTCCAGAGAAACTCCTACTGCTAACATTAGGCAGACCTTTCAAAACCAGCATGTATGATGTCTGTGGGCTCAAGAAATACCCTGTGAAATTCTTCTCAGGTTAAGCTAGCACTTAAAAAAATCTAGTTCTCTTGTTTGCATTGTGAGCCTAACTCATGTCAAAGAGTAGTTGAAAATAAATGTTCTAGTCTGTCTCAGGGTCCACAAAGCCACCAAACAAAGGTGGCAGCACAGGTGAGTCATGTGAAGCAGCACAGCAGAGTCATGCTCTTGAGCAGGCAGCTCAGCAGCCCGGCATGGTGCAAGGTGACAGTTTCTCTTTTGGTTAGTCTTCATGTCAGGTGGCAGCAGTTTGTTTGGAGACATCAAGCTCAGGTGATGATCATAGATCCCTACAAATAGGAGAGCAGACAAAAAAAAAATCCCAAATAAAACAAACCTATAGATCTAGTGTAAATTTACATAACTCCACACAGACTTCACTTCCTAACTCTATTAATTTACACTAGTTGCAGATCAGCCCAAGATCTTTCTACCTGAAACTTACAGGTGAAAACCATTATTCTGCACTTCTTTCATTCCTGCAATTCACATTAAGAATATATGAAAGGAAGGCTTAAAGCTTAAATTAAACCATTAATTCTCTTGTGCTAACACATCCTAGCAGATTAGAGAGGGGAGGAGGCAAGACATGAAATAGAAGGGTTTTTTTGAGAAACATAAATTATCTTTACTCCTTGGGAGGTGGAAGCAAGCCATCATTGATTGTTTCTTAAAGTGATTGGGTATGGAGTACTGGAGCAGAAACAAATGGTAAAACCTCTGCAGGTTTTCCTCTTACTATTATATCATCAATAATATGTAAGCTAAAAAGCAGCTCTGAGAAAGAACTATGTGCCCAAAAGCTTCTGTAGTTTTTCTAACTGCATTAATTGTTCCAACAAAGGAATTAATATTATTATCTTCCCACAAACTTTCCTCAGTAAGTAGCAAACTGCATGTGTGTGTATATGTGTTTTATTTCTTAGTTGTCTTCCTGGAGCTGTATGATTGTCTTTCAAGAAAAGACTTCATAGCAGCTCTGCAGCGGATATGAAAGAGAAAGGAGGGGAAAGGAGGATGAAAAAGGACACTCTTTGGATGTATTTGATTCTATTAGCAAAAATCTTGTCAAGGCACCAGAAAATCTAGAGAAGACTGCTGAAGAAGCAGTGGGGGTGGGGGAATTAATAGTCATATTTGGTACAGGGAGGAACAACTGCATTTTGGTCTGTCATTTCTTCTGTGGAAACTGTATTTGCTGATTACTGAGAGAAAGGCAACAACTGCCTTTCATGCTCCATGAGCAAGGCTTCCAAGCCTGGTGGTGTCAGAAGTAAGGGGTTTGGCAGGGTAGTGGCAGACACCATTTCTTGTGAGGGCTGAATAAAATGAAATGTCAGCATGAGTTGCAGAGCAATGTCAAGAGAAGAGGACAGATGGCAAGGGAGGTGGTAAAGAGAAGAATCTGTCTAGCCACAAGGTGAAACCAGTGTTATGACTAAGCTGACAGCTTGGAGGGCCATGGGGCCAGGCCATCCTAACACTCATGTGGAAGGAACCATATCCAATTCATGCAGTTGCAACACAGCTGTTCTGACACTGTCCAGTGGCCCAAGACAGACACTAGTAACAAACCCACTACTTCTCCAACACCATCCTTCAGCCTGTATGTCCACTTACCACTCATTTTGAACAACTACAGCAGAGATGTTTATACCTAAGCTAGCCAGATGACATTTGTTTGTAGTCAAAAGAGAGAAAGAGGTACTATTAGTGCACAACACTTGAGCTATATTAGACACCTGCATCTTGAGTCATACCTTGAAAGTGACTACTTTTCATTGTTGCCTCTAAAAGGAACTCAGTTTGGTGAAAAGTTTCTATGTTTGGTGAGATAAACCTGACATTTTCAGTCCACCTTCTTAGTCATTAGAGTCAAATGTGTCAGATATGTTCCCTTTTATAAGTGAAGGAGTAAGCCTATATTCATCTGTTTCAGTCACAGATTGTATCTCCTCAGCTTAACCATATGAGACAGCCCAGTCATTTTGATTATGCTGTTTACCTGTCTGAAATGGCTAAGATGTATTTGCATATGGCTAAGAAGTCTGCAGCTGGAGCTAACAGCTACAGCAGACATTACACAGGTGCCTGTATCTGTTACGAAAGGAAACCTTTCAATCATTTAAGCAATGTGGTTAAAATTGTGGCTGAAAAAGAACTGCTTAATCACTCTGCATAGATGTGTCACTCATCTACTTAGAGTTCAATTAAAGTACACAATAGAAGACTATTAATGAGCATTTCCTTAAATTCTGAATAGAGCACTTATGGGTCGATAAATAGTCACATTTCTTTGGGTGCTTGTTTGAATATGGATAAAAAAGCAGAGCCAGCTGACTTGCAGATGTTGCTTTCATTGATGGATTAATGTGATGTGTAATAGATTATACTGATTGCCATGAAATCAAACTTCAATAGATTAGCTGGCATATTTTGAAAACTTAGTCATTCTCTATTTAATTATGAAAAGATGACTCATCCATATGACACTTTATAGACAGAAGTAGCATTTTTGTGAGCTGGAAGACAGTTGGTTCCATTGTCACCTCTACAGCTTGACTTTACTTTGAGGCTTCCTGGTTGATGTTATTTTCTCTTGGCTAGCATAACAAGGGTGACCAGAAGATAGATAATGAGAGAAACGTGGTCGAAGAAGCCTTCTCTTCATGAGATTCACTCCATGTTGCCCTCAGAGACACTTAGCTCCATCTAGCTACGAGTACAAGCCCATGTTCCTCCAAGAGAAATTTAGCTCAAGACCTAATTTAACACAACGCTGTTTAAATCTGTATTACTGGCATTACTGCAACATAAGAGCAGGAGTCCCAAGAACTTCTTTCTCTTGGAAGTTGGTGCCAAGATACAAACATGAAGGGTAACTTTGAAAAAACTAGATGAGAGAACATGTTTTTAAAAGGCTGTTTGTACTATTTAACTGTACTTTATTTTTCTTAGATGGTCCAGTGTTGTTTTTTCTGGGCTTCCCTTGAAATTTTGATATGTAAACAATGTGATTTTTCAATATAATCTTGTGGTTTGTGCTGACTACAGGAACAAAGTGAAAAAGTATATGCCATAGGCTTGTTTGACTATGAGGTGCCCTTGCAGAAACCATTTCTGTCTTAATGGAAATACATTGATGAGATAAAGCTGCATTATATATAAATATTCATGTATGATAAGACCTTGGAGATAGTTCCAGTATGTTTCTAGATATAGTTTAATACATTATTTTAAAGGACAAAATCTCCCAGGGTAGGTATCCTCTGTTACCACCTTGAATGTCCATCTCATCACTGCAGCTCTGCAAAGATTCTTTCTTACTGCACAGCATGAATAAGAGAAAAAGTGCTTGTATTATGAAAACCACAAACTAGCTTCCTTTTACACTGTGAAAGATCATCAATGAGGCCCCTTTTGAAAGAAGTTCTGAGATATAGTCATTTAGAGGAAAGACACATCTTAAAGGGATGCAAGAGCCTTTTAAACTTTTTTTAAAAACAGTTTATACAATATCTTCAAAAGGAGAAACTTTATCTTAAGACAACATTGAAGTTTCACAGGAGAACTTGCAAAAGACAGGAGACAGTAAAATTATGGCAATTTTCTACAGCCATAGGTCACTAGGAATTAATTTTATTTGAATCTCAGCCTATTTACTCTATACTCCTGCACCATTTTAAATAAACACTGTTTATCCACCTGTGTTATGAGTGCACTTGGGGATTTACAAATAGGTTCATTATTGGGCTGGGCTCAGCTTCCACAGCTATATCCAGGGATGCAAATGCATCACGGATGAGCTGCTTTTTCCAGGGGACATAAACCACACCACTCAACATCTGTACATGAGTATGCAGTTATTTCCCACCCTCCCTCAAAGCAGAATCACAGAATCACAGAATCATTATGGTTGGAAAGGACCCTCAAGATCATCTAGTCCAACCGATAGCCCTACACTACTCTTATCCCTAAATCATCCCCTGAAGAAACACATCAATCCTCTTCTTAAAAACCTCCAGGGATGGTGACTCCTCCACCTCCCTGGGAAGCCTATTCCAATATCTCACCACTCTTTCAGTAAACAAATTCTCCTTAGAGCCCCATTGTAGAAAGCAAAGACTAATTAAAGATAGTTAAGGGTTTAAAAATGTTATTTCAGAAATCAGTGTGCAATGAGAGCTCAGACAGGCTTGGAGGTCTTTTCCAGCCTTAATGAAAGAGGCAGTCTGCCCTCAGGCCTCAATCTTTTGGGTTGAATGTATTTGTCAACTCCCTATTAGCACTTTCTAGGTGGCATTTGGTGCCTCTCAGAATTAGGTGTAAGGGCCATGTGTATGGTAATGATATATTGCATTTATCAAGGCAAATTACTCTTCCAGTAAACTTGTAATTATATTGTACTGTGACAACTCTGTGACATACATATTTCCCTGAATTCAGCATTTTCAGTGATTCTCTGTGTACCCTGCTGTGCTGGATAGTTTTGTCTGGTCACAGAAATTCATTTTCAAACATATTTCATGAGTTTGGATTCACAACAGATAAAAAGTCCACCCATTTAAAAAGAAAAGATGAGGAGAAAGGACTATACTTCTGGATGTCTTTTGATGTCTAGACTGTGAGCAAAAGACAGCAAAATACTTTGGGAAGCGCTTTATTTGCAACCTGCTGATCTAGCTAATGTCAGTTAACCTTGCAACAGAGCTCAGAAGCTTTAGTTGAGAGTCTTGTGTGACACATCTTAGTCCATTTGTGTAGATTCAACCAGTCACAAAAATAGTTTGCTTTTCCTGATGTTCCTATAAACCTCCATATTTTCAATAACTGTAAGTCACCTTTGCCAGCAGGGAAAGTTGCCATGATACTTAGATATGTTTGCCTTATCAGAATGTCATCATCTTTGAGTATACAGATTTTTTTCTGGACTACATACAAGATAACTGCCTGTGAAAGACAAGTAGCAAGAGAATGTGAAGGAGGCAACTCACATCCATACAGCCACCTTATCAGGATGAGCAAGCTGATGAGGCTTTCTCCAGGCAGCTGACAAGTGGCTTCGCAATCACAGGCCCTGGTTCTTATAGGGGATTTTAACTACCCAGATATTTGCTGGAAAGCCTACTCAGCCAGCCATTCACAGTCCAGGGGGTTCCTCCAGTGCATTGATGATAACTTCTTGATGCAAATGGTGGATGACCCCACTAGGAGGGGAGTGCTGCTGGACCAGATACTCACTAACAAGGAGGGTCTGGTTGAAAAAGTAGAGGTTGAGGGCAACCTTGGCTGCAGAGATCATGAGATGGTAGAATTCAGGATCTTGTGTGGTAGGAACAGGATACCTAGTAGGACCACAACCCTAGACATCAGTAAGGCCAACTTCGGTCTTTACAAGAAATTGCTAAGTGAAATCTCATGGGACAGGGTACTAGAAGATAAAAGGGCCCAAGAGAGTTGGTTAACATGCAAGGACCACTTCTTCCAAGCTCAAGATCAGAGCATCCCAACATGTAGAAAATTCAGTAAGGGAGCCAGAGGACCCACATGGTTGGGTAGGGAACTGCTGGGCAAACTCAAGTGGAAGAAGAGAGTCTACAGGTCATGGGAGGAAGGGCTGGCCACATGGGAAGAGTACAAGACTGTTGTCAGAGGTTGTAGGGAGGCAACTAGGAAAGCTAAGGCCCCTCTGGAATTAAACCTTGCAAAGGAGGTCAAGGACAACAGGAAGGACTTCTTCAAATACGTTGCTCAAAAGATGAATACTAGAGGCAATGTAAGCCCCCTGCTGAATAAGGTGGGTGCCTTGGTGACAGATGATTTCAAGGTAAAGTGATGGGTCATTGTTGCAAAATTGAAGAAGCCAGAGAAAGCAAACAGATTTATGCACTTTTAGTTAGCTGAATTAGCTAAATTAATTAAATGCAAAGATTAATTTTAATCTGCTCTCTGTATTTGTAGTATTGAACAGAAAAAAAACTGGCAGATACTTCTTGCTACTATGCTTACAATGTTTTTGTCTGTTGCATGTTTCAAAAAATATATTGAACAGGGTGCATAAATACAAAGCCCATCAACTAAGTATCACTCCCTTGCTTCCACCTCATATTCCCTTAGGATAGGTCTTCCTTAGGGCTGCTTTTTGTTCACCTTAAAGTGAGAGTACACACAGGAGTAAGGGCAAGGGGTATCAAACAAAAAAAAAAGGCAACTTAACTTGGTCAATGGTCAGAATTCAAGATTATCAGGCATGTTCTCTAGAAATGCCAAGGAGATTTAAACACACCAGTAAAAGAGCAATTTGTCACCTGTTTGTCTTCCTGTCCCCAGACTCTGCAGAAGGACAAAGGTGGTTCCTGCAACTGCGAAGCATTTGTAAGGAGATTCTTGCTTCCTGGCTAACTTTGTGTATTTGTCTATTTTAGTCAAAGTTATTTCAACTGTTCCAGAGCATCAGGGAAGCGAAAAAAGGTGGAGACAATGAAATAAATCTTCTTCTTGAGTAAGTGTGAATAGTACCTGTGTAATTTAAGGAAAGAAATTCAGGGTGAGGGTGCAAAGCACAGTGAAGCTTGTCCAGGTGCCAGTATCCAGGATGTCCCACCTGTTAACCCCGCTTCTATACACAGAAGCACAGAGCTATAAAATGCAGTTGGTTGTGTCAAGAGAAGGTCATCAGATTCCTGTCCACTTCAGTTCATGCAATAGCTGTGGGAAAGATCCATTCCCCTCTCTAAATGTAGCAGATAAAAATGGGTGTAACTTTCATGGATGCACTAAGTTGGGAGGAAGTCTAAGAAGAAAATAATTGAATGAAAAATGAATAATACAAAGGTAACCTCCTACTTTGAAGTACATTTAAAAAATATCCATGAGTCAGAGGCTGAACTCCCTTTTGCTCTCTGGTATCTGATTTATTGCTCTCTTATTCCTGCTTTCTGATCCTATAATATCTATCAACCTGGGTCCATTTCTGATTGCAGCAATTAAGGTGAAGATTTAAGGCCCCCTGAACTACTCCTGCAAAAAGTAACGGATTTCTTGTGGGTGCATAGGGTTGTAAATAGAATACAGATCTGGTCAATAGCCTGTACCTGACATCCATCTGTTCTAGGACTTCAAACCACAAGTTCTGCTGCCTAGCATCCATCTAGATTCTTCATTTAATCATTATTATTAATAACAATTATTGTGTTAGGAACCAAGACTGTCTGGATGCTTTTCAGACCAGCAGAAAACAATGTTTCTTCTGCAAATTGTACATTGTACAGTAAAAGTGACAAAGGGTGATGGAAACAGACATAATACATAACCCAAGGGATCTCTGTAGGAAAAAGAGTTTTATCAGAAGTGCATTTGGCTGGTTTAAGTATCATTTTCTAGCTTATTTTCATAAGGATGTGGAGCACAGAAAATTATCCATTGGCTTACTGGTAAGTTATGCAGGGAAAGTATGAAGAGTGTTTTGGTCTTCTTACCTCACAAGACATAATAGACTCCAGTCAGGTACCTCTGTGCTCTGTGTAGATTCACTAGGGTCTTAAAAGGATGAAGTTCATGTTGCAGCCTTGATATAATTTAATTAAAAAGTCAATCAACCATGACACATAAACTCATTGGAAAGCAGACTTCATTAATTCTGCAAACACTGAAACTGATATTAATAACCAAATTGATCTTCCCTCTCTGATTTTCCTCTGTGGATCAGTTCTCACATAGTCCTCATCATCTACACCAATAAATCAGCATTACACTCAGTAACACCTACCCTCCTGTATTCTACAGGTTTGAGCTAGAACCTTAGTTTCAAAACTAGTCTTAAATTGGGTTAGTTAAGTATCCAAACTAAAGGCTTGAGGACGGTTGAGAAAAATCCTCTCACAACAGCTGTCCCTTTGCAATCCTAACTGTAGGGTCACTGTGCTGATGCAGAACAGACATGCACTGGGACAGCTTACTCTCTCATTTTGCAGAATGAAGGTGATGCCTTGCCTTAGCATTCTGAATAGCTATACTTGTGCAAAAATCCTTATGACAGCCAGAACCTGAAGATCAAGACATGCAATCTCTGGATGGCATTCCAGACACCCTGAGAACTGGCAGTGTTCACTGAGCTGAACTGTTCTGTGTCCAGTATAGGGGTTTTCTTAATTACATGTCATTACTGTTTTACATTGAGTGTATGCTTCAGCCAAATATGTGACCTTAGCATAGCCTAAGCATGTTCATGTTTAGCTTATAATAGCAAAGTTGGCTATGCAGTGAGGACTTCTGCAGCAATTTGTGGATTAGTGCAGGCTGTAAGTCAACTTGGGACCTAAGGAAAGTACTTGGGAAGTTATTATCCATATTCAACAGCATTTGGTAAAGCTAGCTTTGGTGTTTACAAAACCTTCCATCATGTCTTTGACTGCAACATAGGCAGATTTCAGAGCTGGAATCCCTGAACAAAGCAGCACTTGAGCCTCCACGCAGTAAAAATAAAGCACATTTGAATAATTCTGCTGTTCTGATGTTAATTAAATAGTCTTAGAAGAAGAAATTCCAGGCTATATCTCTTCATGCTATGAAAACCTTTATTTCCAGATCTCAGCCATTAAGATATAAAAGTTTGAGGGGATTTTGGCCACAATATGAGCCACAGGCCAAATTAAAGCTGAATAGTGCTATTGATCATCTCTCAAGCAGCACTTTACGTATCTGCTCCAGTCCAAATCTGTCAGATGGTTTTCAGATATTAAAATTTTCTTGGCACAGCAGCCATCCATAAACTACCTCTCTCTTTGGAACGTAGTTTTAAATTGGCTAATATTTAATTTGAATCTTCTTAAGGTAATAGTTACCACTTGTGTACAAAATGAGGCTCCAACATAAAATGCTGAACCTTTCCCTCAAAAAAGAGAAATTCCACCCAGATGACATTAAAATGCAAAACTAAGATTCTGTTTTTTCTATTGCTCCAGAATGACTCCTTGTTCTTCCCTGCTTTGTTCATAGAATCATAGAAAGGTTAGAGTTGGAAGGTACATGTGTGGGTGACATTCATTGCTATCTGCTTCACTTGCAGCCAGATACTTGTTCCAGTGGCAGTCCTTTTCCACTTGGCTTTCCATTTGGGAAACAAAGACAAAACTCATTTTGCTTATAAAAAGTCTTGCAATTCAAGTTTTTCCTTCGTGCTCCTTGGGCCCAGGCTATTCTCAGCCATCTTCAGGGGAATGCAGGGCTCATGCCACCTGGAGACAGTGAGAAGGCATGAAAACTATCAGAGTAGAGTCAAAGTCACAGCAATTGGGAGCATAATCTTCTTGGCTTCTCTGAGGAAAGCAAATTGCTTTGTCCTGGCACTTGAAGCACTGGAATACATCAAAGGGAAGGAAGAGAAGCCCTGAATCCTTGAGTTAATGTCTGAGCAGTGCTTTTATGATAGCCTTCTTCCTCACACCACCATTAAGTGCCTAGCTACGAGTTCAGAGCAGACCAAAAGCTCACACTGGTCCACTTTGCAAGTAAGTATAGGAATTGAGAGAGAGGTGCTGATGCATGGACTAAAGCAAAGACATGCCATATGTAGCAAAGCTTTATTTTGCTCTCAAGCCCTGCTGAGAAATTCCATAGAAAGGATTAGTTAAGGCCCTCCAGATAAGAGCTCTAACCAAAAAAGAAGAGTAGGTGGAATGAACATTTTGTAAGAAGGCACAGAAGGCTGCCCTTTATTTGGGGAATAGAAATCTTCCCTCTTTCAGACTGTTTGAAGAAGAATGATGGGAATGCAGAGGGGATGTCTGGGATAGTGAGTAGAGGGTGCGTGGACAGTCAAACATCAGCTTCTGTTAGAAGACCACCTTTTCCCCAGATTTTCTATGCCTCAGAGGACTGTGATGGGTTAATGTTGTCTGGCTGCTTGCTGCCCATCAAGCCATTCTCTCACTCCCACTTCTCAACAGGACAAGGGGAGACAATAGAATTAAAAAACCCCACCCCTCATCGTTTGAGATAAGGATAGAGATATCACTCACCAGTAACCATCATGGGCAAAACAGACTGGCTCAGGGAAATTAATTTATTTCTAGTTAATAGCAGAGTAGGATAGAGAGAAAAAAAAACCTAACCCTTCTACCTCCTTTCCCAATGCAGGGAGATGGAGAATTGGTGTTGTGATCAGTTTATAATTCTTTGCATCCCCCAGTCCTTGCTTCTCACACTGTTCCCATGCTCCAGCATGTGGTCTGTCCGGTGGGATATAGTCTTCATGACCTTACCTGACAAGAGTCCTTCTCAGAGGCTACAATTCTTGAAGAACTGCTCCAGCATGGGTTCTTTTCCATAAGATGTAGTACTTCAGGAACAAAATGCTCCAGTGTGGGTCCCCCACAGGCAACAGGTGCTGCCACAAGACCTGCTACTGCACAGACTCTTCTCCACGGGCCACAGCTCCTACCAGCCTGCTCCAGCATGGACTTTCCACAGACTGCAACTTTCCTCAGGCCATCTCCACCTGCTGCACTGTAGGGTGGATATTTGCTCCACTGTTGTCCTCCATGGGCTGCATCAGACAATCTGCTTCTCCATGGTCTTCTGCAGGGGCTGCAGGGGAATCTCTGTTCTAACACCTGGAGTGCGTTTTCTCCCTCCTCCTTCACTGACCTTGGTTTCTGCAGGGTTGTTTCTTTCACAGTCTTCCCATCCTTCTTTCTCACAGCTGCTGCACAGAAGATTTGTGCTTCCTTAAGTATATGAACACAGAGGCAACACCAAGATCACTGATGAGCTCAGCTTTGGGCAGTAGCCGGTCCATCTCAGAGCTGTCTGGAATTGATTCTGTCTGACATAGGGCAGCTCCTGGTGTCTTCTTACAGAAACCACCCCTGCAGCTCCCTCCACTGCCAAAACTTTACCAATACAGAAGGACAGCACTTATGGTCCTTCTTAAGTAAAGTAATGGGTCTGTAAAAATTATTTCAGCTTTACTTGTGACAGGGTGCAAAACTTTTCAACAGCTCAGTGGCCTTAATGCCACACCAAGAAAGATTGAGGATCAACCCATTCTATTTTACTGCCCTCATGAGAGGGAAGATCAAAGAGGGAAAGGTCTGCCCTGCTGCAGGCTGGTGTGAAGAGGAAGAGAGGGTCTTAAACCTTAACTTAGAGGGATGCTTCCCTGATGGGGTTGGAACGTTGGCTGACAGGCAGCTTGAAGGGGTGTAGTCTCCTGGTTAAATGCAGGTAAGTGACCTCATCGGTTAAGGTAGACAAATGAACAAACCTCTTGCATCTCTCTGTGGTTTGCCAGTAGGATGGGAGTGGCCCTCATTACAGCAGTCTGTAATGTCTGCATCCTCCTGAACAGTGAAAGCATCACAACAGGAGTTCTTGCAGTGTGTTTTAAACACACAAATACATATACATACACATGTGCATGCATATATGTATAGATAATCAAGCTCTTACCCGCCAATCTATGTCCCAGCACACCTGTCCTGGCAAGCTCTCAGCGTTCCTGTTTCTGAATGTAACTGGATTACTACATGGAGGAACTGGTGGAAAATGTAGTGAGATGAGATGACTAGGAGAAAATACCTGTTTCCTGTTGTAAACAGCAATGAGAATGACACTTGAGAAGTCATCTGTTATCTCAAGAAAACAGATGGCTCCAAATACCACCCGGTGTATATAGGCAGACTTCTTGGGCTCATCTCTGAAAACTCAGGGCAACTTGAGGAAAAAAAACCCCAAACCTGAAGTCTCCACAATAAGACAGACTGCTTTGTAGGATGAATCACTCAGCAAAAAGCAATTATCAGATGATTTTAAGTGTATATCTGCTGCTTTCTTAAATGACCTACTATATCAAAGGATTTTATACAAGGGTGCAATCAACATATCATGAAAAACTTTGATTTCTCTTTAATTTGTTTCAGTAGAACTGAAAATACCAAATATATCTACCCTATCAGTAGTGATGAGTGCAGAAAGAATTGCAGCTTAGCTATAAGAGTTAGCCTGCAGTGATTTTAAAGAAGTAACTGAAAAATCATACCTCACTCTTTGCACTATATGAGCTTTACACTCCTGAAGCTTTACTGGATAAAATGAAAAGGATTGCTTTAACTGCACAGCTCTCTTGAACTGAGCTTTTTTGACTGTTAGTCAAAATGTATAGGTGGTTTTAGCACATCAGCACATTATTAAAGCCACTATGACATCCAGGAAAGTGCATGTTCTGAAAGGCAAATTGGCCTCTTCTCTTGATTTCAGGCGGACATGTGCCTTTCGTGGCTTACAGGTACTCCTCAAGCAAAATTTCTTGTTTCAGGCAAAGTCTTGTACAGCCTAAGCTTTGGTTTAGATGCACATACTGCCACAAATTTCTAGTTCAATTTCTTCCTTGATGTTGTATTTAAAGGAAATAAACACAGGTGAGAGCACTGCTTGTTATGGTCAGAAGCCCCATGCACTCCCGAGAAGGACTTAAAATATCCCAAAGGTGATGAGGGAGCTGCAACTCATAATCTAGTACTGAATAGAAGCAGACAAAGAGAACTGATAAGACTACTATTATTATTCTGGGCTTTTTTTTTTTAACTTTCCAGTCTGGCTAAGCAATTATACAGTCACTGAAAAAGCATGACAAATGTGGGGGTTTTTTGAATGAACTTATTCCAAGATAACATTCTTGTATTGAGAATGTGGAGCTTTCACACGGAGAAAACAGCCAACCAAAATGCTATTCAGCTGCTTCAGTGACTGCTTTTTAAAACATCTATTTCTTCACACAGGTGAGTTGAATGCATTCAATTCAACCATCCATTCCTATTGATTCAAAAGACACATTTCCAATTAGATACAGTTATTTGCAATGCTACCATTGGCAGATTAGTAGCTAAAGATTTTGGGGTGAAGGGAAGGCTCTTTTAATTAAGATTTCTCTGAGAGATTAACAGATGAGTTTTATGTATGGTTGTACAGCATTCAAGAAGTGGCTAGGATCTCTGGAGTAGCAACAGAAGTTTTAAAACAATCAGTGAACATACAAGGAGAGGCATCTGACTGAAAAGCCAATTTGGTGGTGTGCACTATGAAACAGAGAATGGAGTTTAGATGGGATACTGATAGAAGGTGCTTATTGGTTCTTTCCAGACCAAGTTCCAGACCTCAGTGTCAAGGTTGCCTTGGTAATTTGTTTACTGGGCTGAGAGTCTCTGAAATCTGCCTGCTGCAGATGTGTCTATAAGCTGCAGGGAAGGAGGAGGAAAAGGGTGTATCTAAGTAATCGACTCAAATCTGTTATCTCTGGCAGAGCTATCTTTTAACTGTAAAATCTCTTCAGAGAAATCTGTAATTTTTCACTATTTCCATAAACAATGAGATTAAAAATGTGATTATGCCAAATTTGGGAAGCTGATTGCTACAAAAAGAATGAACTATCTGAATACTGAATCTCTTATTTTTTTTAAAATGTCACTTTTAAAAATCTGGTTTATGCACATGCATGGCTCAGCCTGAATGTTAAGATTAAATACTCCTAGTTAAAGAGTCTTTGCAAGGCACCTTCAGTGGATTTTTTCAGGCCTCAGATTCAGTAAAGTAAATAGAAAATCTCAAGGAATTTTTTTTCTATTCCTCTTGAAGGTATTCCAACTTGACTTCTGCAGATAGGTGGTGGCAAGATGAAAACAGGGGTTACCGAAGAGAATCCAGGAGGTTAAAAATACTTCTTCAGAGCTTCAAAAACCAGTCACTATCAGAAGACCTGCCTTGATTCCCCAACATATGAAATATGGCATGATTTAGAGGTGTTGGCCTGCTTATTGTTATTTATCTACAGAAAAACATTCAGAGGGATGAAATCAGAATAAGCAGTGAGCTCTCCTCTGTTGACAGGCTCTGGTCTCATGGCTATGGCTATGCATTGTAACAGTGTCCCCACTTGCTAAAGTAAGCACTGGTCTTCCACCGATCCACCTTGTCAGCCAGCCTCCCACTGCCACTGCCCACTCATTGGCTGACTTCAAGAGTCTCATCCAATAAAACCCTGATAACATAACTGAACAGTGCCAATCTTAACATTTTTATTCAGTCCAACATAGCTCCTCGTCTTAGCAGAAAACTGCTAGCATTTCTTCTGTGCTTCTCCTGTCAGTGGGAATAAAAAATATCCCCTCTTCCTGAATAGTCAGCTCATCAGTCAGCAGGTTTGAAGAATTTTGCTTTTAGCAGAAGATAGGGAGGGAATATTAAAGTCGTCTTAAAATTTGCCCTAAAAAAACCATCTTTGGTTTGCAGGTTATACCAAGCTGCTACATTTCAGCTTGCATTTATATTTGGCTCAAACCCCAGTGGTATCCCTTTGGTGATCTGTTCCTTCACTTACCATCATCCAGAACGGACTGTAAAAGCCTTTTTTTTTTTTATTTAGTAAAATGAGTCATTCCCCTCTTTTCATTCACACATGAGGTAGGAGTTGATCTGGGTCGCTGAAGCCACTACATCCAGACAGTTTGCTTCTTACTGTTGGACTTTCCTTTGAGTAAGGACATTAACAATACAATCTCTCATCGTCTTTCCCATGTCTGCCTGTCATTACATAGAGAATATTTTATGCCACTGAAATGTCAGGAAAGCCTAGGCACTAGAATTTATGTTTCAAACCTGAAAAATATCAGGGTACCTGAAAGTTTCTCTCTCCTTTTCCTAACTCTATCAAAATGTCTAATAAAAGACATATCCTCTCCTTGTCATCTTTATCATAATAAAGCCTGAACTTAGTCCCTAAAATAATAACCTTTTTCTTGTGGAAGCAGTACTATCTTTTGCTGGGATTTCACATGAGCAGGGGTGACTGCCAAATGTCACCAGAAAGACAATATTTCTGTCTATTGAGAACTCCCTCCTCCTGTTCTTGGACAATTTTCTGCTTTCTGATTAAAGCCCAGAGTAACTGTTCACCCTATGCTTCTTTGAAGCTTTCACTGCAGGTGTTGAGCTACCCTGGTCTAGTCCAGATGATGAAATAAAAATAACAGAAGCAAAGCAGGCTTCGAAGTCGCAGATGTGTGAATTACTGTTTGCTTATCACCGCTCTGCCTAGCAATGCATAACAAAAGCACACAGAGATGTCTCTATATAGGTGAAGCTGAGGTGTGGTAGTGTGATAGAAAAATCTGATTATTGATAGTAAAATCTGAATCCCACATACTGACCAAAATCATTCAAAACAATAAAGCATGACTGGTGGCTGGGAGATTTCTTTCCCACGTGAGCCTTATCTAGTAGCTGCAATATATATGAGGTTTGATCCTTCTCTAAGAAACTGACCTTAGAAGACCTAAAAATTAACTAAGTTTCTATCAAAAAATTAAAGGAATCTGCAGAACAGTAATATGGAAATTGTGGCAATTTCTGTCAGGGAAAGCCTCTTCAGATTCAGAGTCTGTTATTTATGTCTAGAAGCTTCTTCTTAAGACAGAACCTTAAGGAGTTTTATAGAAATTGCTTTCAAACCTATGAAACAATTAATACAGTAGGGTTTCTTTCAGGTTTCTTACACAACATGAGGCTATGATTATGTATTCCATAGGATGAGTTAAATCCCTATAAAACAGGATTCTATAAAATGTCTTAGGACTCTACAAAATTAGATTACAATTAGGAGGAAACTTCACTGCCTGAAGACTCATACTTGTGCACCTCTTGGGAAGATGCCAGAGGCTCCAGGATATTACTTCAGAATATATACATATGTTATGTATCAAACACCAGCAGCAAAGCAGAGATGGATTCCCAGAGAAGTCGTTTGATTGTTTTCAAAAGCTATTTTATCTCAGAGTAACTAGACTCAAGTTGATTGTCTGTTGTTGTGTTGCAAGAGATTAGTGCAGGAGTGAAAGACATTACTGTGTGTCCCACAGAGGTGTAATATATTGAGAACATCAATGTAATCAATTATTCTATGACTTTAACACAAAAATAATCCTCATTTCACATGTTAAGTTTCAATATGTGTTATACTTTGTTTCAAACTCATCAGCAGGCTAAAAATGAGAATAGTAATTTGTTTTGACTGGCTAAAATGGAAACTTGTGTCTGTGACTAAAAAAGGAAATGCTCACAGGCCCTATACCACTTTGATTCATTTTAGAACATGTGGGAGATGACTGAAGTAAATGGACTTATGCTACTTATGACATGGGTGACAGTGTCTCCTCCCATAATAGAAGGCAAATTCCAATACTAATATCTTGGCAATGATGTGAACTGAGAGTTCATTACAAGGCTGCAGAGTGAAAGTAAATTTCTGTTGCCTGTCTGCCACGGGACTTGGGGATATCTAACTCATGAATAACACATCAGGAAGCAACCAAGGTCACATCCTTGAAGGGACATGGTCAACAGAAATGCTGTCTTGTGAAATAAAGGATCATCTAGTGAACAGCTATCACTCGTGACAATACTGTTCAGATCTTTATTGCTACTGGCATCTCTTTAGTAAATCCATTAGCCCCTCCAGCATAAGCTACAGTAGCAGCTAAGAGGAATTGTTTTAAATACACAAGTGCACTTATCAAATGTTTATGTCAGTGGTCTTCTTCAATCTCCACAACCACTGTCAAACTTCAGACTCCTACTCTCCTCTTTTTTTCCCAAGCCTTCTTCAGCTCTCCATGCCCACAGACCATGTCCAGGAAGCCAGAGAGTACTGGGGGCTCTAAGAGGAGCCTGAATCTCTTTCTATCTTCCGGCTCTTTATCAGGCTGTACCTAGGGAGCAAACTCATGAAGACCAATGCAATTAAACTGCCATGGTGAGGCCAATGTGACTTTTGGCACTGGTGCCTTTAACATAACGGCCCCTGTAATGGCTTTTTTTTCCAAAACATTTAGGAAGCTTGCTTTCAAACTGCTCTGCCCTGATATCTAAAAGTCTTGTAGCCTGCATTCTCTGCCCATTCACTGCCAATTCATATCCACCTGTACCTGAGGCCTTCAACATTAAAGGCTCAGGTATTGTTCTTCAGTTTCTAGTACTTTTTTTCTAACATCACTGTCTTTACTGACTTCATTCAGCTTGTCTGCCTCTGAATCAACTGAGAACAACCTTCCACAATCCTTGACGTGGAACTGCAGCATGAGAGCATCTTAAGACAGTGGTGGCATTCAAGCTGGAGTTTAAAAGATGGAATGCTTTCATTGCATCTGTTCCCAATGCCCTGCTTCCCTCTGTTAGAAGATGAGTTCGTTGTCCTGAAAGCATGATTAGACTACCTATTGGCCAAGCTGGTATATCAATCCAAAAATCTATGCACTATTTTTGTCCACATAGTGTTGTGTCGCTTCAGTTTCCTTGTGCTGACTTCCATTTTTGCATCTTCATTTTGACTGCTCTGTCTCCAGAGGCTGTTGACGTTGCATCTCTCCTCACCACTGCAACGCATGTTATCAAGGGTAAATGAAGAACAGTCCTTACTATTTTCCATGTATCTGTGTTGCATTATAGTCCCATTTCTCTTCTTGTCCTCTCAATGACAGCTCAATAATCTTCTGTTTCTTGTTTAAATATTATAAAGTAAACCTGACTTGCGTCCACCATGGCAAATTCTTGCTGCATCCATGTGCTACCCGATTCCAGCTTTCTTTGGCCATGTACAGATATATCTGCAATTTGTTCAGGGAACCTGATCCTCATGTGATTCAGATCAAAGATTTCTTAAAGCTTGCCTCATGATACTAATCAGAGTGCATCTGGATGAGGAAGAAGTGAAGGGATTTGGGATATATCAGAAGCATACATCCAGACCAAGGAACTTGGAAGTGCTTCCAGGCAAGTAATATAGTCATAGCCTGAGCTGATCTTGGTTTTTTTCACTCCTTCCAAGCTCTCTGCTTCTTCCTAATACCTCTATTGAAGGGGGAGATAACTAATGCAAGGAAGCCTGCAGCTTGTTCATCGTGCACTTTCCTGACAGTTATTAGTAACTTCGAGATGAATAAATCCTAAATCACTTCATTATTTAAGTCCCTGATTTCTCAGCTCATTTGAATTTCTTGATCAGTATTCCTAGTTCACCACAGTTTGCTCTCATTAGAAAACTATCGTCACTTAATCTAAAACTATCCTCCATGACCTTCTGTGACATTCTCTTGACTCTAGAAAACTGCATCTAAAGGGACACTGCCTCAACTTTTCTAGTGATTGTTTGGTGAGCAAAGGCATCAGACAGCATACACAGGAATGTGTTTCTCATTCCAGTTTTGAGTAGTATTTGACGACATGGATGTGTCTCTCTAGGGCACTGAGGTCTTCTATGGCACTGCTGGTTCCAGTCTTGGTCTTTGCTCATAACTACAGAGGTTCTGCCTTTGCTTACCTTGCCAGTGTGGGTGTGCAAAATTATTGCTATTCTGAATGAATGTTTCAAGGGGATTCTAGACGATGCCGCAGTAGCCCTAGCTAATTATGGCTATGCTATGACTAATAGAAATTGGCCTCATAAATCAAGGATAGCCTGTCTGACAATCAGTTATCCCTATGGACCTAAAGAAGAAGCTAATCCTTACAAGACTCATCTTTATTTAAAGCTCAACCAAAATAAAGAAATAATCTCAGAAGTCTCCTTGGAAAATGGGGTAGGTTTCTATTTAAAAAGAAAAGCCAAACTAAACCAAATCTTTTCCTGAGATTTTATTCCTCCAGTGGGACAAATATCTTGTTTAATCGAGCTGTCACCTGAGGCTTGGCTGACCAATGTACCCTTCTGGCAGTTTACCTATTTTGGAAAGAACAGTAGCTTTCTCACACTTCAAATTATGACTATGATTGGCCACAATTAGGTTGATTGTCCTCCACTATTAGTCTGTTTGCTGTTTTCCTTACAACTGAAGCTGACTAGAGGATTCACCCATTTGGGAGTTGTGTCTGTTTGAGGAGGTGGCCCAAGACAGGTCCTCCCAGGGGTGATTGTCCCCCTGTACTCAGCACTGGTGGGGTTGTGCCTTGAGTACTCTGTTTAGTTTTGGGCCCCTCACTACAAGGACATTGAGCTACAGGACCACATCCAAAGAAGGGCAACAAAGTTGGTGCAGGTTCTAGAGCACAAGTCTTGTGAGGAGCAGCTGAGGGAACTGGGGTTGGTTAGTGTGGAATCTTATCTAATGGAGAATGGGCATGTGAGCAATCCTGACTGTGTAGCATTGCTTGGAATTCAAACTGAAAACTTCATGTTCTGTGCTCAAGGTTACTGAGGGGGACTACGTGCAGAATAGCAAGGAAGTTGGCAGCTAGAAGCAGCAATAGGATACAAAAAGCAGAACTAAGCAATTTCAAAAGTCTTAAGTAAAAGCCCTCACGCACGGCGCTTGAACAGCAACTTATAACCTATGAAATATGTACTAACAATCGCAGTGTGCCAATCAACAATAGGCTTGTGAAACATGACTGGGTAGAAATTGTTGATACCTTGAATAAAGTGGCTTTTGCAAGATCACATTGATCAGTGTGCAGAGTCCGTTCCTTCCGCGTCAACAGGTTAGTCTGGAGGAAGGGAGGCTCAGGGGAGACCTTCTCACTCGCTACAGCTTCCTGAAAGGAGGTAGTAGTAAGGTGTGGCTCGATATCTTCTCCCAGTTAATGAGTGACAAGACAAGAGGAAATGGCTTTAAGTTGCACCAGGGGAGGTTCAGATTGGCTATTAGGATTAATTTCTTCCCCTAGAGGGTTATCAGTGCTGGCCCAGGCTGCCCAAGGAGGTGATGGAATCACCATGCCTGGAAGAGATAAAAAAATGTGTAGATGTGCTGCTTGGGGACAGGGTTTAGTGGTGAGTGTGGGAGTGTTGGGTGGACAACTGAACTGGATGATCTCAGAGGTCTTTTCCAGCCATGAAGTTTCTATGATTCTTTGACATTCCAGAGAGCCCTAGGTGTTAAGTGTCACATGTGTCTCTTCCTCCACAACACTTTGCTGTGTGTACTATTTGGAAGGGAGAGAAATAAACGGTCCTTAGCATGGAATAAAAGTCATCTCTACACTCTCATTACTGAGATGTTTCTTTAGAAAGAAGTTATTTTAGACAAGGGAAGAGATAAGTGACCTCTTTTGTAGGCTGTTTAGCTTGAACCTTTTACTATCGGCCTCAGGATGATAAAGAGAGGAGTCTGCTCTTTGCAGAGAGGACTGGGGAAGAGGAGATGGATTAAGAAAAGGGCTTTAGGTGGAGAGTCTATGGACAAGGCAGAGACGCCATGGTGTTTGTTGAATGTATATTGCATTGTGCTTCAATGGAGATGCATTTCACACGTTGCTTCCTTCCCCAGAGGTTGTTGTTGCTTAAGCAACCCATCAAATCTGCCTGAGGCTAGGTAGAGGCCAGTGGAGCACCTGGCCTACCTTCAGCCATGCCAGTCACCAGCAGCTTGTGAAATGTGCAGCAGACCATGGTCCTGATGTTGCTTTTCCCTCTGCCAATGAACTGATCTCACAGACAGTGGTTTGAGCTACCCAAACACATAGCTGATGAACTCCTGGCAGGGATCCATGGATCAGACACCATCTGTTACTGCATAGACAATTAATGTTGCCATTGAGCTTAGAGTATCATCACAGCCTCTAAACCAATCTTGTGTACGATAGGGTGATATTTTGCAATAAGAAGACGACTCCGGATTTCCGAAATACATTTCCCACTATTTTTAGCCAAGTTTTGGACTTTCCCCATTATAGCTGTTGTAGCCTTCCAATCCCCTTCCTTCTCCCTGTCAGTAGGGTCAGTCAGACTATTCCTCCTACAAATATCCTAGCAGATCCGAGCAGGATGTTCTTCTTAAATGATGTCCAGAGAGTTGTGGAACACATTTGGCCAGACATAGCACATGGTGTTGTGCATCTCATAGCAACGAGACACATAGTGGAATCGCCAAAGATAAACCACTGCTCACATGCTAGAAAGAAATGAGCCTGGCCAGCCTCTTGGGAAGCTTTTTCACTCTATACTGGACCAGTTGAAGACCCAGAAATCAACATGTTGCTGCTACATATTCAGTGTTGCCTCATTGCAGCAGCCCTACTCCTCCAGAGCCTCACAGCTTGCTGCACAGCAACAAGTAGCTGGAGAACAGCATGGCTCAGGTTGGGGTTGGTGATACTGTGTGTTCAAGATCAGAAGTCTTCACCAATCATCCATACTCCTGCAAAAGATGTTCATGTAAGCACTGTGGCAACAGAGACAAGGTAGTCACTCATCCAGTCTCTTGCTGCTGCTTCTTGCTTACGCTTCTGAGACTTTCAATTTCTATCTTGCCAACTTTATGCTGAACAAATTACAACATCCTGCCATGATGAAACCAGCAGAAGGACAGCAGCAGCCTGTGATCCTTGAATGTGTGAAAGGTGTTTGAGAGCTTCTGGGATATGTGGTGTTAACAGCTTATTGCATCTAACTTCCAAAATAGCTTGCTTGAATTCTGACTCACTTGTTATACTCCAAGTATTTCTATGGGCAAAATGAACACATCATACAGGCAAAGACAAGAATTTATTGTTAGTCTAATTAGTCTTAACAGTTTAGTCAAAGAATTATCAGTCTAGTTATGATGATCTTAACACTAATAGCTCAAATTGCATAGCATTAAATTATACATACACAAACTGGCAAACATTTATCCCTTTCTGGTACTTATCTTCCCACTGCCCCCAAGTCCCAGAAGTTGCTGACTTCTAGGGGTGAGCAAGAAAGTCCTTCTCCATTTGGAGGACAACATTGATAATTTCTTCCTCCTCAACCTTGGATCCATCTGAGGTAATTTTTTGTTTGTTTCCCAACAAACTTTAACTCCTCCTCCTTCTTCACTCATCTGCAAGCCCAAGTTACATCTCAATTAGCTACGTATGCCATAACTTACAGACCTTTGATATGGTTACCTCTAAAACCATTTTACCCACCTCTCAAAGTTCCACTCCTCTGATGACTATCAGTGACCACTGATGAGCAACTTACAGCAATGGAGCTATATTCTTTGCCTATGCTTTCAAGGCCTTTGTTATCATCCCATGCCTGTAGTCCTACAAGCTGTATTTCTTTCTAGGATCAAATATCATTCTGCAGGAAAGAGCTGTTTGGTTTTACCATTTATAAATGCTAGTATAAATATAAATATAGCAGTAAGTGTTATGCAAGAGAACTGTACCATGCCAAGCAAAAGCCCAAAAAGACTTATTTAAATAATTGCATTAACTAGTTAAAACAGATTTCCATGGAGGCCAAGGAAAGTCCAGAGAAATCTTGAGGCCCATGTTGTTAATTAACAGGAAGCCTGCCCCCTCTTCCAGGCAATGGAATGCCATATTTACCAAGGTAATATGCTGTGATAGATTTTCCCAGGGTATTTCCAGAACAACAAATTCTAGAGGATGGTCCTATAATGCAGATGAGAAATGAGTGCTTAACTATTGGAGAGGTGCCTAACAAAATCTGTGTAGGCTTTTATTTCACAAGACTAGACACTAACACAAGGCCTAAGCTATGATTCAGTTGCTTTCTCAGTCACAGCTTCTTGTGAATTTTCTAAAATCGTGCTTAATATAGGCATTGTCTTAATGCATTCTTGATAAATGATGAGCAGGGAGCAGTGATCTTCTCAATTACTAACAATAAGAAAATAAGGGAGCAGGCAGAAGGGTATGAATTCTTACTTAATTAAATATATTTATGTGAAATGCTTGAATCTCACAGCCAACAGAGGGAGGAAATATCTCAGCCTTCACCTGACAATTCTATTTTTAAATCTTATTTCTTCTTTTTGGTGGTCGAACTGATTGCTGCCACTGTCATTTTCCTCTAGCTGGCATAAAACTAACTGGTGTTATGGTGAGGATGTTTATGCATCATTTAGACAGGTATTCTTACTCATGAAGTATTTTTCTCATCTCCATCCCCACTGACCGTACAAACAATAGGGGTGACAAGAAACAAGAAGCTCCATCATCCACTGAGGTATGGCAGTGCTGTTCCCTGCCATCTGGTCAGAGGAACAGTGTTGGGTGCCAAGCTCAGGATTTCTTGAGCGAATATCCTAAAGGTGACAAGCATGAAATTGCTAGGGGAAATCTCATGGGACAGGGTACTAGAAGATAAAGGGGCCCAAGAGATGGTTAACATTCAAGGACCACTTCTTCCAAGCTCAAGATCAGAGCATCCCAACATGTAGAAAATTCAGTAAGGGAGCCAGAGGACCCACATTGATAGGTAGGGAACTGCTGGGCAAACTCAAGTGGAAGAAGAGAGTCTACAGGTCATGGGAGGAAGGGCTGGCCACATGGGAAGAGTACAAGACTGTTGTCAGAGGTTGTAGGGAGGCAACTAGGAAAGCTAAGACCTCTCTGGAATTAAGCCTTGCAAAGGAGGTCAAGGACAATAGGAAGGGCTTCTTCAAATACATTGCCCAAAAGATGAATACTAGAGGCAATGTAGGCCCCCTGCTGAATGAGGTGGGTGCCTTGGTGACAGAAGATACAAAGAAGGTGGAGTCACTGAATGCCTTCTTTGTCTCTCTCTATACTGTTGGAGACTTTCCTCAGGAGCCTCAGACCCCTAAGCTCCCACATGATGTTGGGATACTGGAGGAGTTTTCCTTAGTTGAGGAGGACTGGGTTAGGGAACAGCTAAGCCATCTGGACATCCATAAATCCATGGGACCTGATGGGATGCACCTGCAGGTGCTGAGGGAGCTCGCAGAAGTCATTGTCAGGCCCCTCTCCATCATCTTTAGTAAGTCCTGGGGAACAGGAGAGGTGCCTGGGGATTGGAGGAAGGCAAATGTCACTCCAGTCTTCAAAAAGGGCGAAATGGAGGAGCCATGTAGCTCTAGACTGGTCAGCCTCACCTCCATCCCCGGAAAGGTGATGGAGCACTTTATCCTTGACTCTGTCTCTAGGCATATCAAGGATAAGGGGGTCACTAGAAGCAGTCAGCATGGGTTTACCAAGGAGAAGTCATGTTTGACCAACCTGATAGCCTTTTCTGAGGACGTAACCAGGTGCATAGATGTGGGTAGGGCAGTGGATGTGGTTTATCTTGATTTCAGTAAAGCATTTGACACTGTCTCCCACAGCATCCTTGCAGCTACACTGAGGAAGTGTGGTCTGGCTGATTGGGTAGTGAGGTGGATTGTGAGCTGGTTGAAGGACAGAAATCAGAGAGTCGTGTTCAATGGGATGGAGTCTAGTTGGAGGCCTGTGTCTAGTGGAGTCCGTCAGGGGTCAGTACTGGGACCAGTACTTCTCAGTCTATTCATTAACCACCTGGCTGAGGGAACACAGCGTACTCTCAGCAAGTTTGCTGCTGACACTAAACTGGGTGGAGTGGCTGACACACTGGAGGGTTGTGCTGCCATTCAGCGTGACTTAGGCTGGAGAGTTGGGCAGGGAGAAAAGGAATGAAATTCAGCAAGACCAAGTGTTGAGTTTTGGACCTGCAAAAGATAAACCCCCTGTATGAGTATTGCTTGGGGACTGAGCTGTTGGAGAGCAGTGAAGGGGAGAGGGACCTGGGGGTCCTGGTAGATGGAAGGATGAGCATGAGCCAGCAGTGTGCTCTTGTGGCCAGGAGGGCCAATGGGATTCTGGGGTGGATTAGAAGAGGTGTGGCTAGTAGGTCAAGAGAGGTTCTTCTCTCCCTTTACCCTGGTGAGGCTGCATCTGGAATATTGTGTCCAGCTCTGGCCCCCTCAGTTGAAATAGGATAGGGAACGACTTGAAAGAGTCCAGCACAGAGCCACCAAGATGATGAAGGGGCTGGACCATCTTCCTGATGAGGAAAGGCTGAGGGAGCTGGGTCTCTTTAGTTTGGAGAAGAGGAGACTAAGGGGTGACTATCTATGCTTTTAAATATGTGAAGGGTGGGTGTCAGGAGGATGGGATCAGGCTCTTCTCAGTGAAGCCCAGTGACAAGACAAGGGGCAATGGTTGTAAGCTGAAGCATGGGAGGTTCTGTGTGAATACATGTAGAAATGTTTTCCCAGTTTAGGTGCCAGAGCACTGG
This sequence comes from Galbula dea, assembly GCA_013399015.1. Classification (NCBI taxonomy): domain Eukaryota; kingdom Metazoa; phylum Chordata; class Aves; order Piciformes; family Galbulidae; genus Galbula; species Galbula dea. Next base: position 55,294 of record VWZX01003973.1, read on the forward strand.
CACAGACTGCCCAGAGAGGCTGTGGAGTCTCTTCTCTGGAGACATCCAAAACCCATCTGGACACCCTTCTGTGTGACCTTCTGTAGGGAATCCTGGTGTGGCAGGGGGGTTGGACTAGATGATCTTTCAAGATCCCTTTCAGCTCCTAACATTCTGTTATTCTGTTATTCTGTGATGCCACCACTTAAGCTGCAGATGAGGAAATGATGTCTTGGGATCACTGTGGGTGTTTGCTTAATGCAGGGAGATAGTCCTAATTTATATTGAGCATTCATCAAATTATCAGTGTGTATTTATGTATCCCAGCCTCTATACCTACAGGCAGTCTTCAGTATCAAGGTTAAATTAATGCCTTGAACTATGGGCTGTTTATTTTTACTTTAGATATCTGAACTAGTTTTTGAATGTTTTTGAAGTGAGAGAGTAAATGGAGGCTTAGTAATTAATAGGCTGTCTTCAGCTATCTCTTGTCTTATTAATTTTGGGCTTCAGAGTCTCATTATGCTTCTGCAGTTTTACCATTGACCTCAGAACTACAAGTCACCAGTCTTTATCTTGTCTACTGTGTTAAATACGTTCCAAAGTCACACCTTGTTCCTGTGCAAATAATTATTGCTAGAGTAAGTGGGGAGAAATCAAGGCAAATAAGTGATAAATATGTATGGGTCTATTGGTAGTTTCACAGGAAAGTGGTTATGGAGTGAGAAGCTGAATGTGATTTCTGGAGCATGAAAAACTTCAGAACAGGAAATTTGAGAATATAAACGTGTCAGCAAAAGATTCTAAGTTTTCTTTGCAGAGAAAGAAAAGATCAAAATGTAAAACTTGATCTCATCAGCAGCCATCTTTGGACCTTCTTAAAAGAAAATGAAACAAAAAGCCCAGTTATACTGACACTTATCCAGCTTCTGTCGTGGCAACCTTGAAAGAAATCCATCTAAGAAGAATGCCAGTCCCCTGTAGAGATGAATTGCTGGGGATGAGAAAGGGAGACAGAACTTGGGAGGACGGTAGATATCAAGCTTGAATGCTTTGCAGTGTCCTCATCAGTGAATTTTCTAACCCACTATCTGAACAACTTGGAACAATGTGTCTGAGGGAACACACATCTTCTGCAGTTCATTGGCTATGTAGGAAGTGTTCATTTACTGCATTGCAAGGCATTTCAAAACACTGCACCATAATTTTACTGTTGGTTCTGAGCTGAAGTCTGTCGTCAGATCTAAGCCACTGTAATTCAAGGAAATTTCAGTACTGAGAAGAAATACCCATCTTCTTCTAACTGTATATTACCTCTGTAGGAAAGTCTTGGAACAGCCTTCAGAAATAAAACCATTCCCTCAGTTTCTGAAGTCAAATAACCTCACACATAGGCCTTTCATTCTCTCTCCATCTCTTCCAATAGGTTAGTTTTTTCCTAAAGCATGTAACACTCCAGCTCTTGAAACAATGAGGATATTTACTGCTTACTCGGGTGTGAGCATTGTAAGCACCTCCAAAAGTTTCACTTGTGGTTTCTTCTTTACTATTCTGAATTTTGTATTTATCCATCACAGTCACCTCCTCCATATTTCCTATTGATAGTTATTCTAATCTTTCATTTCCCTGATGTATCCCTAAGCAGGAGATATATCATGACATATCAAAAAATACTGTTTGTGTTCATTAAAAGAAAAAAAAGAAATAGTGACATTGAGAATAACCATCCACCTACCAGTCATGGTGGCTGAGTCTCAATTACTCCATAGCTTGTAGACAGAACTATGCAGCATGATACTGGGAAGTTGAAGGAGTGCCATATTCCTTGTTCTTTTTTATTGTACTATTTTTTCTTACTCCTTTCAAAAGAAGGAACTGCCAAAAGTCCATTTCCAAAACATTTCTTGGTAACAGTTTTGCAAAAGTTACTGCTGAGGAATTAAAAAATCTTGACATTGTCATTCTGGGAAGTTTAAAAATTTCAAAATTCTAAATGCTAATCTTTAATGTTATGATATAGAGTTGTTTTGACTTGCATCCTTTTCTATTGTTTTATGGTGTCATGATTCTGCATTTTTCATTTTTCATAATGCATTTGGAATTACATATTGCAAACTCTGACTGTAAACTCTGATCTGGAGAACAGCATAACTCAATAACCTCAGCATTGTTTTAATCTTTCAGGGCAGCAGCTCTTTAAGTATTGTCTGGCAGTCTAAGTGGCATTCATCTCAGGTGTTAGGTGGCTAGGGTGGATGAAAAATCCCCTCAGAGTCAAGTCAGAGAAACTAGGCACTGTTAAAACATAATCTAGTTTGTTTTAGACCTCAACCTGAGGACAAGAAGAGGTGCAATCCAGGAAGACTTCATTCAGTCAATGTTTTAGGCATCCATTGTCATCTGAGATAAGCAAGGGTATGTTTCCCACTAGAAGGGCAGGTCAGGTGGGAGAGTCAGGTCAAGTAGCATTGAACTACTGAAGTAAATCCAAGGTGTCTGATGCTTTTTGTTGAGCAGAAAAGATGATGGAAAAAATGGCTAAATGTAGCAGCTATGGTCACTTGGGATGTCCTGGACCTCCCAGATGGCTTGGTCTGCTACTTCACAACAGATCAGCTGTCCCCTAGGTGTTGTGTACTCTGCTTACCCCATGCAGATTAATCAGATGCCCCAGGGGACTTTAAATGTCACCAAAGAACTCAGTGTGAGCAGCAGTGCTGGGAGCTCTGCAAGGGATATGCTGACACTGACAACACCACAGGTTGTTATTGTAATGTGAAACTGACGTCCACCCTGTAGCTGGGGAAATAAAAAAACATACCTTGGTCAAATCCCTCCTTACTGAGCAGGTAAGATCTCTAGATCTAGGGGACAAAAATAATCCCCAAGCAAACAAACAGATAAAAGGATGTTAACCACATCTCTCCTCAATAGTTATAAAATAAGAAAAACAATCCCATAACTTGAATTATATAGGGGTAGTAGTAAAAAGCATGGAACGAAGCAAGACCAGAACAATTTCACAACATCATTTTACTCTGTGAGAAAATTTAACAAGTCTTTATTTTCATTTTTGCAATGGAAAATCCTGAAACTTGCATTTAAAAAGTCTGTTGGTTAGAGCCTAACCTGCTCAGCAGTGCCTGTATTCTACCGTCACAGCTGAAAACCCTTTCAGATAGTGACCATAAAACACAGCACACAATAATGTAATTTGTAAGTTCTTTCACTAGGAGACACCTTCATAAAAATCTCAACTTTTTAACCTAAAAAAATAACTTCTCAACTATTTCTACACAGCCAGAGACACCAGAACTCTGCTGAATCAAGAAGGATTTGGGCTTATACACTGCAATTTTGGAGATACACTTGTCCTTCAAAACATTTGTTCATTTTTTTCCCCAAAACTACAATCCTCTTGATTTTTTTTCCTCCAAAATACAGCTCCTAATAATAACCTAGCTGACTTCTTTTATAACTTTTTTAAAAGTAGGATCAATCAGAAAAATGTGTTTATGAAATTCTGGATAGACTGTCTGAGTTTGGGGAAAAACAGCAAAGGAGAAAATGGATCTTAGTTACACAAACGTTACTATGGAGAAACTCCTGTCTCTGCAACAGGCATAAGAAACGGTAATCTGAGATCCTGAAAAAAATGCTGAAGTAGGAGAAGCTAATAAAATGTGATTTTGGAACATTCACTCATTCTAAACCTGCTGGTAAAAAAAATTGAAGGAAGGGTCTGCTTTTTACACAGTAAACTGAAAACATCTATCTCCTGCAAAGGAAAGACTTTATGGATCAGGCAATGCCTATTCACAGAACCATGGGTATCCAGAAATAATACAACCATTTTTTTTTTCCTTTTATTATATATCTTGAAACTGGAGCTCTAAAGAAACTTTGGTACAGAATGAGAAAAATCCTTTGTAAAATTAATGGAAAAATGGAGGTTTGTTAGTTCTCATTAACCTGTTCACTGCCAATATGTGACTAATACTAAAGACTTTCTGATGACTTTGGCCTCCAGCCTGGAAAATAAAAAGTCAAAGAATTTTGATTATCTGCATATTATTCCACCTTTAAGCTGCTGCCAGTTATTACCTTTTTTTTCCTCTCTGCTCTGGTTTTCAATTGCTTCATTAAATGATATGCCTCAAATATTCCTATATCCTTTAATGTCATGACCTGTGTTTCTGTTTCATGTCAGCATTCTTCTCCTCTTAGGATGTACCAGGTGGTTGTGACATCTCCAAGACATTGCACAAGAGCACAAAGCATGAATCTGTACTGGCCTTCTTGGCTGTACTCTCACATTTCAAATACATGCATCCTATTTTCTGTTATCTTTCTCTACCTTTCAGCATTGTTGCCTCTCAGTTTTTTCCTCTGCTCATCCTGAAGATGTGTTAGATTAGTAGGAGTAGTCTTCAGTTGAATCTGGCACTTTAAATCTCTCTAAATCCTTTTGGTTCTATCTCATTACTTAATGGTAGTAAGCTAGTACTTGATTTCATTATAGCAGGACAAATTTCTGTGTTGTGTGACCTGCAGGCCTTCAGTAATGTGCTGTTTATTTGCTCATTAATAAGGTGCCCATTTTAAGAGAAACATGTCTAACATGAATAGTGTACAAAAACAGTCCTCTAAAAACTCATTCTGTGATTTAAAACTTCTTTCCAAGTTTTCAGTCCAGATGCTATCTTCTATCCAAAGAAAATGTAAACTTTTTTCCCAGATAATGTCTTGTGAAACAGGATGCTTAATGCTAAAGCAAACTTACAAATATCTGCTGTACTCCTTATGTCTATTTTAGCACTTCTAACAAAACAAGTTTTCTGGCTGGTATATTTTCCTCAGCAGTTCATATATTGTCTAGTCTGGGATCACTGGAGCCATATTTTGATTCATTCACTGACTTTGGAAAATGTTTTATTCAACAATTTACTGAGTGAGTAGCAAGAAGATCAATTAGAAAATTGGGATCTACTCATGAAATAAACAGCCTTGTGATCTGTTTCTTACATGACATTTTCTACCTTTCCCTTAATTCCTAAACAGTTATTTTCCACAGAATATTTCCTTGTCTGGACATCACTATAGTATTTACTTTTACCCAGTTGTTGAGTAAACTACTTTTAGCTGAGCTTTAGCTTAGCTTTTTTGTACCTCCCAACTTAAATTGACATTTTAGCTGACCTGAAACACATTGTGAACCTGTTTGTGTCTAAGTGCCACTCTTAAAATGCAACAATAGCACCCAGTATTTTCCTTCTGTTTCTATGAATTGGTTTTATGTTGTTAGTGAAAATGAATAGATATTACTTAGCTGAGAGCACCCAGAGCCACTGACCATGGATCAGCTGGCATGCAGCAACTTGCTTACCTGTAGGAATTCAATCACCCTGAACTATGGAACCACATCATCAGTTTTATTGATGTAGCTTTCAAGTGTAGGTGAAGCCTACAGCTTCTGTAACTCTGGGAGGTGATTGCCCTAAGATATGATCAAGACCAGCTGGATTATATGCATTCATATTTTCCGAGGTACTTGAGTAGTTTTTCTCTGTTCTTAATATTTCAACCTTTCTGATGTATGTTCTCAATGATGACAGGCTTGATACCACTGCAAGTTATCTCAGTCACTTTTGAAACATTATTAATTTCATGTCATCTTATTTATGAGTAGAGCTGCTTTCTTCCCTCTGGTAAGCTTCCAAAAGCTCTTGTATTGCTTTCATATCTCTGGCACATATTAACTCATTTTGCTGCTTTGCTCCCTGATATTAACTTTCATTGTAAACCTGCAAGATTTAGCAGCAGTCCACTGAAAAGTTCATAAAATTTCCAGGAAAAGCAAGATACTGTTCTCAACGACTCAGCTCTAATAGTATGTCATGTTATCAAAACACAAAACAGAATCACAGACTAGCCAGAGTTGGAAGGGACCCATTAGGATCATCTAGTCCAACTCATGTTTAGGCACAGGACAACTCCATAGTCACACCATGTGCCTAAGTGCTTTGTCCAAGTGCTTCTTAAATTCTGTGAGAATAGAGGCCATGGCAGCCTCCCTGGGGAGCCTGTTCCAATGCTCCACCACCCTCTGGGTAAAGAAGCTCCCACAAATATTCAATCTAAATTTCCCTCAGCATGGATTCATGCCATTCCCCCAGGTCCTGCCGCTATCCACCAGAGAGAAGAGGTCAACACCTTCTCTCCCTGGTAAGGTGGTTATAGACAGCTATAAGGTCTCCCCTAAGTCTCCTTTTCTCCAGGCTGAACAGACCAAGTGCTTTCAGCCTCTCCACATAACACTTCCCCACCATTCCCTTCACCATCCTTGTGGCCCTCCTCTGGACACTCTCCAGTGTTGATTATTAGTAAAAATAGAGTTTCTTACACAGGGTCAGGAGAGTTATGAATCTGCTCTGCTATGTTCTGATGAACCCTTTCACTTCTGCCTGTTTTCTAAGCAAAAGGAAGCAAAGTTCTTGATTTTTTTTTTTTTCATAGACTCACAGAACATCTCAAGGTACAAGGGATCCATAGAGACCATTGTGTTCAACTCCCTGCATCTCTGAGGACTAAACTTCTCCTGTATTTGTTTTAGAGGTGCTCAGACCTCAGTCTTAAAAGAAAGCCTCAAAAGGGAATGTTTACCTGAAGAACAGGCCGAAGTCAATTCTCTCATAGTTGAAATGGTGACTTCTGCAGAGCTGTACTTATTTTTTTAAGGGTTATAGTTTCTCAGTCACATCTCTTTGTGTGGTAATGATGATTATTGTTTTATATGACTCAGTGCAAGTGTTCAAGGGTTTCAGAGTAACTTGGTGCCTGTGTTGGCAATCCAGAAGGAGTGGACAGTTTTTAAGATTTCTTTTAGGCTCCTTCTCCAAAAATTTTAGGGAGTGTCTGTAGCACAGATAGAACAATACACTTAACTTGTGTACCGTTACCTTTCTCTTGAGTCAGTGATGTGCCTGTCCTATATTACTTTTCTCTGCCAGGAGGGACATTTGCTAACTCTGATGGTACAGATACGAGGAAAAACTGGAAGGGTCACAAATGGCAATAACAAGCACAGACATGAGTATTTTCTAAAACATATTTATAGGATTTCACACCTGCAGCCAGATCCCCTGGCTTCAGGTGATGGATGCAGAAAACATTCAGCACCACCACCATAGATGCTGGTGTTCTACAGCATCGATGCTGTGCTAACTTTTTAAACTTCACCAAGAAATAGAAGGACAAATTGATTAATTTCCTCTACTCATGCCTTCTGCCATGAAGCCTGTGTCCCACTGGTTTGGGCTGCCAAACGGTGCTAAATGGTTTGGAGACGATCTTCCATTTGAGGCTCCCTGTCAAATCAAGTCCATTAATGCTGAAACACAAAAGAACAGATTGCATCCTATGCTTTCAGTCTGCTCTGTGTACCGAAAACTCGTTTTTGGGTTGTTTGGGGTTTTGTGGTTTGTTTTTGTTTTTGTTTTTCCAGAGGCAATCAACACTTTTTCTTCTATTTACTTCCCCTGTAGATTGTAATTAGGATGATCAGTACACTTAGACAAAAATAAAAGGAAGGAGATAGATAATATTATTTTTATCTATAAAAATTTCTATAGATATGTTAATGGAAAAGGAAGATTAAGGAAGGTGTGGGCCCCCTTCAGAAAAGAAACAGGAAAACTGGTGATGGATGACATGGAGAAAGCTGAACTTCTCAATAGCTGCTTTACTTCAGCCTTCACTGGC